>SSNR01000014.1:1858260-1884142 GCA_006937965.1 Callopanchax toddi
AACTAAACTGTGATTTCACAAAAACAGTCAAATATATCAAAAAGCTGAATCATATGGTATGGTAATACTTCAACATCTTGTGCCTTGTTTAAAATTTGAATGACGTCTCTAGGTTGAAGTTAACTGATAGAGTTAACACTTGAAATTTTAGCAGAACATTTTATGGATTTGAAAGATACATTCATTTCCAATTAGATGAAATTCTTCACTAAAAGTTGAATATCTTAAAAAGTAGAGAAGATATTAATGCCAAAAGTCATACTGAACATGTTTATATACAATTTGCTGAAATACCTGAAAGATTGCAGAATTCTAAAAAGTATATGAAAAAACATGATAAAAAAATAATTTGAATGCTGAATCAACAGAATGAAAATACCTTATAATTACAGTCGTACTCCACAGTATGGTAGTATGGGCAAAAATACTGTTATGTGCTGTTGTTGTGTGTGATACCGCCACACCAGCTCAATCCTGGAACTTTTCAGGAAAACTGTCAGTCTGTGTGTTTTTCCATCGACAAGCTGAACATACAAGGACGTTTTCATGGATTGTTTAAATTTAGAGCTGATTCAGCAACATTTTGAAGTGTGTTTTTGTGGAAAAGCTACCCATCTTACCTTTTGTAGATGTCTTCCTCAACGGCCTTTGGAAAAAATAGTTTACAGGACTGATGAGCTAACGAGCTAACGGCTAGTCCAAGGGCACCCAAGACCTCTACAAACGGCTACAGTTTCCTAAATTTCACAGCAATCCGTGCTTGTAGGTATGGTTCGGACTATATTGATGATATTTTGTTTGTTTTATTAATTTTATTTGTTTTATCATGTTTGATTCTGTTTTCTGTGAAGCACTTTGTGATTTTTTTCTGTGAAAGGTGCTATATAAATAAAGTTTACTTACTTACTTACTATACTGATGGGCCAATAATGGCTAGTGCAAATGGACCCACATTAAACATATTGATGTCATCTTAAAACAGCTTCGATCACCAACATCTCACTGTAGTGCATGTTGCAGCTGTGACTGCAACATTATGTTGATGATGGCGATATTTACTTTTGTAAGTAACCGTAGAATTCCACGTAGGTAACGGTGTATATGACAAGCCATTTTTAGCTCACCGATGCACTTTGAACTGCTTTGACAAGCTCAAACTGATATGAAATGTTGGAAATTGGAGCCGTTTTAAGGCGACAAAAATACCCTTGGTCTCAGCTGCGTTCGGACTAGCTCATCAGTCCTGAAAAATGTTAACTATTTCTCCAAACTGTGTTTCGAGGAAGTTATCTACAATGGGTAAGCACAACTGTTTAGAAACAAACATAAAAATGGGCAAATATTCCTTTAAACCCCACTATATTACACCATGATGATTAAAATTGTCCAGATTTAAAGAGTTTTTCTCCTTACAGTCATTTTATCCTTCCAGGGAGAACATTGTCCTATGCAGTTAATGATTTGGAAAATGTTTGTTTGGCAAATAACACACGACCAAGCAAATGGTGTTACACTAAATAATGGTACTTCCTTGTTAAACGGAAGTAGAAATCCACTACTGAGCACAGCAGCCTGGTTTAAGTGTGGAATAAGGTCAATAGCAGCTAAGGGAAGGAAGGCATCCTATGCAACCTCCCTAATAAAGCAGATGGCTTTGGATTAGCATCTGAATGTGGACATGCCGATCCACGGGAGGTCCCCAGCTCCTCCGGTTTCCCCCACAGAGGCTAGGTAAGCTGAGGAAAAGAGGGATCTGGGAAATAAAAATCAATAATTGGCCACCTGAAGTGTGCAAACCCCAAAACTGGAGAAAGCTGGAGGCTTTAAACACTGCTGATTTGATTAATTACACTATGCTGGTCAGATATTTCTCACTAAATTCTGTGCGAATGCATTACAGCAGAGATAAATGAGAAGGGAATCAAGTGTATAGCTACTGTTGTCACAAACAAATCTGCTTTGAACTTCCTGTCTGTAGTGTTTGGACTAGAGATAACATACTGGTACCAACAATGAGACATAATCGTGCACTGGAGGTCCCTTATTGCCTTACAAATCCCATTGTCAAAACCCAAGCTCATCAAACCAACCTGACAACTCCCATAGGAGGAAGACTATCTGTAATCTTAGTAAGTGAACTTTGTACCCATGGATCAGGATGTGGATCAGCCACCAACTCACTCACACAACCACAAAAACTTTCGCTGCATAAACTTTTCCTATTTCACTCATTTATAAAAACGTAATTACATTTTTAATTTTCAATATTAAAAATGTGAATATGTAACCATCAAGTTAAGGAAAACACTGCATGCATTTCTCCTCTTCAGACAAAAACAGACCAATGTGTGTGGTGTGGCTCATCAAAATAAAAGCATCAAATGATGACAGCACAGAATCGACACCAGGGCTTAATAAAACAGAGAAAAGCTGCTAAGACTTGACAAGTTTATTTATTTTTTATTATTTTAATATAACAACGTTCTTGTGATTGTTAGAAGCTGAAATCTAAACTGAAAAATAAATTATATTAATTCCACAGGTTTATCTGGTAAAAAAAACTTTCGTGGGCTAGTTTCCAAAATGTTACACAGCATCCCCAAAGGATCTCATTTTTGTCCTCATGGATCGCAGGGCCTAGTGTCACTGGAATTTTGAACACAATAACACAAATTTAAGACATTGTCTCTTAAAAGAGTCATCGTAGGCTTCTAGATCCCTTTCTCAATTTAGTGTCTGTGAGTTTAAAAGTGAGAAAAATTAGATGGCTTTGGGAATAATTGGCAAACTATGACACTACAAAAAAGAGAACCCAACATCTGAAAAATTCTATGAAACAAGGATATATTGAGACCTAATTATAGCATTAGCTTTTCTTAGTATTCATATTTTAACACATGTAGATCAGAAAGATGTTTCAATCACTACGAGACTCTTGAGTTTGTGAACTTTTCACTTAATGACCAGTTTATCACCAGCTACTGTCAGCAATTAAAAGAGCCAACCCCCCATTGGGTCAATGGAAAACAGAAATACAAATCTCTCCCATCACAATCACCCTCATTGTGGAGGAGAACAACACTTTCTCTACCCAGAAGGCATTCGCCAACATCTGTTAAGGCTCCAAACTCAAACTAATGGCCCCGTTCGCTGATTTAGACAAGCGTCTTGGGGATAACTCAACATGGCTCAGACATTTAAAGCTCACTAGTGGCTGGCATTTTCAACAAGAGGCGTTCATTTTAATTGGAAAGTAAAAATTGTTCTATTGTTGCCATCGAAAGCTTGTAGAAATGGAAACACCAGCCAGAGGACTCAATCGTTCCAAGGGGTCAAAGGTTTTATTTTACTCGGGGTATTCTCAGGTCAAAATGAACAGAAAAGAATTTCCATTTTCTACACATTTGCCTGTATCCTATTCCTACACAGAGGGTCTACACACTGGTACTCAATAGGGTCATTCCTTTGAGTGGCTGGTTTCCATGGCAGGGGTTGCCATGGTGATGGGGGGCCCGTGATGGCCCCAATAAAGCAGTGGGCACTGTCAAAACAACACAGAGAGTCAGTCCAGGCTGGAAGATCCTCCTGAATATGTGCCAGGTTGAGAGAACTAAAGGGAATGGTCAAAATTATCCATACAAGTAACTCTAAGCAATGAAGTTTAACAGCAGAAGGAAGCATGAAGGTCTGGTAGAGGCTACACCGACTGTGGACTTCAGAAAACACAGTGGACCAACACCAGTAGATGGCATGGACCCCACTGTGGAAACTTCACACTGGACTTCAAGCAACATGGATGCTGTGTCTCTCCACTCGTCCTCCAGACCTTGACTTCTATAAGCTGCTCCAATGACCACATGAGCTCTGATTGACCAGCAAACTCACCTGACCTGAACCCCATGGAGAATCTATGGGGTTTATCAAGAGGAAGATGAGAGACACCAAACCAAACAGGTGACCTGAAGGCTGCTATCAAATCAACCCGGGCTTCCATTACACCTCAGCAGCTCCACAGGCTGATCACCTAAATGCTACGCTGCATTGATGCGGGAATTCATGAAAAAATGAGGACCAACCAAATGTTGAGTACATTAAAAAAAAATCTTTCAGAAATCAGACATTTCCATTTCAAATATCTTTTTTTAAACATATTTTTTGTAATATTCTAGTTTTCTGTGACGCTGAATTTGAGGATTTTATTATTCGTAGTCAATTTAAATTACAAGAAAGCAAATAAAATTCTACAAAATATGACAATTTTTTCAACACAGAGTCGAAAATGATTACCTTACATTATTATTATTATCTTAATATTATGTATATATTTAAAAAATGTTTTAATTATATTAAAACTTATATTGCTTCAACTCAGTAAAACAGTAGAAATAAATGTCTGCTTTTTTCCTGAGGTGGAAGTTAAAGGGTTAAGACCAAAAGTGCTTTGATGCTAATTTGCGACTTATAGGTGTCAAACTCCAGTCCTGGAGGGCCGCTGTCCTACAAGTTTTAGTGATTATCCTGATTCAACACGCCTGAATCTTTTCTTAAATGACATCTTCAGGATGTCCTCAAGTTCTACTGAAACTTGCTAATCAGCCACTGATTCAAATCAGGTGTGATGGAGCCGAGAGACTTCTAAAGCATGTTGGATTGCAGCTGTTGAGGACTGGAGTTTGACACCATCCTTGTCCTTGAGGGACGCTATCTAACACGTTTTAGAGGTTTGGAAAATCAGAAAATGATATTGTCTAGAAAAATCTGATCGGTGCATCTCAAATTGATTTTATACCCAACTTTAACAAGTATTTGGTCCAAACAAACTGAAATATATCACATCCTTTAAATCTCACTCTTCTTTCTGCCATTTCCTTCAGAGAGGATGTTGGATTCACAGGGGAAAAAAGAATAAACTTCCTGGAAACCATCCAAGATGTCCACCAGAGCACAGCCAGCTGCTGTGTTCCTGCAGTCGGTTCAGAAACACACTCCCAGACCACGTGATGTACCATCCATACATCCATGACCTCCATCTGTTTCTACGTTTCAGAGCCGGAACGTTCCCATGAATCGGGAGAATCCATTCATCCAAAACACAGCTAGAACATGAGAAATCCTCCATCTCCTGACAAGGAATTCTCTCTGAATCCTTGGGGATTTATTGCCATGACATCACTGACTAATGGATGTTGTGAAACACTGATGCGACACAGAGAAAGTTCATTAAAGTGTGGAGAAACCTGATAGACTTCTAACAATAAGCCTCATTCAGTCCTCCAGAACACGTCCCTCTATGTGGAGGAGAACTGCTGCCAGGGCTGTGTTTGTGAAAGGACGAGGAGGAAAACAACCTAACTGTTTAGCTTTCACATCTGGAAATCATAAAGCGCTACGTAGCTTAGCTGCTAAGGAGCTGAATGAGGGAGATGCTAAGGCTCGTTTATGGTCGGTCTGTAAAACGAGTCCTGCTTTACATGAACAAACCACAAAGTCTGAAAATAGCTCAGGCTGTGATGGACAAGAGAGTGGCTTGTTCTCAGATTTATGTCTCCCAAGAGGGCTGTTCAGACCCCCAACTTCATGGAAACACTGGAGAAAAGAATCACTTTTCATTCTTATTTTAAGAGACATTTAAATGGATATTTTAGCCGTTTTGTGGCGTGGTTATGTACACAGAAAAATGTATTAAAAATGACTGAATAGCTTACTGAACAGCCTCAGTTTGGATAAATAGAGTTTACCTCCTACAGGGTTGATGAGCTAACCAGAAATGATCAAAGTGAGTTACTGCTTCAATCCAAAGATCAATTAAATTTAACAGAAATTCATTCAAACATTGCTTTATGAGCCTATATGCCCGCACAAGGGGTGTGCCGTATATCTATGGTGTGGCATTGGGGCCAAAATGCTAACAGGACTCATTTGAGTTAGCATTAGAGAAGCTAATTAGCATTCCTACGCTGGTCACCTGCTGAAATGCCTACTCCCTCATCTGCTGTCCATGAGCCCAAATAGGCTAAAAGCATCGGAGGCTAGTGGCTAGCTGCGCCATACAATCTGCCGTTTATGTGGAGTGAAAGACGGAGCAACAACGAAATTATTTCACCAGACTAACGGCTGACTGTAGGATGAGGAATATGAAAACATTCAGGATATTCTGGACCTACGGTAGCAGACAAAAAAGTAGTCAGTCTAATTATTACTCAGCAATAGGAAATATTCTATAATAGAATGAACAGGTAGAACATAAGGCTAAACACTTTTTTAGTAGGGGTGTGTATTGGCAAGAATCTGGCGATACGATATGTATCGCGATGCAGGGGCGACGATACGATATATCAGAATATATTGCGATACTACAAGCAATACAATATATTGCAGTATTTATTATTTAAACTAATGAAAACATGTAAATTATTAATAATAAAAAAAATCGATTTTGAGCTTTAAAAATATCGATATAATATTGGGACTTGAAATATCGCGATATATCACAAAATCAATTTTTTTTCTTACACCCCTATTTTTTAGGTTATTAAAATATTGTCATATCGTTATTGGTAAAATTGCAAAAACAACACCTCTATCCAGCATTAATTTGGCAATAAATAGAATTCTGGAATTCTACAATTCAAGGATTTTTAGTTTGAGGTCTTCAAAGAAGCATAAAAAATGAAATTATGCTAAAAAATAAATCCAAAAAGAGCAATTTAACCCACATCCTTACTCATAAAAAATGTTTTTATACAGGTCTATAGTGGACTAATACAATTTCAACAATAATAATATACAAATATACTGACAAATAAAAAAGTGCCTACAAATATGTCTGTAAATCCATAAATCTAAAATATGAGTCCTTTATAAATGAAGTCTCTCATGTTAGTGGTTCAGTACTTCCTCTTAAGGTCAGTGTACTTTTTGGTATTTGAAATTTATTTTCTGAAAATATGATTTAAAAAAGAAAAATAGACACTTTATTTGATTTTTGATCTTAAAAGGAGAAAAATGAAAAGTGTAAAATACATGAGCTGTTTTTGAATATGTAAACCTGATATAGCAATGTAATTAATAGTTAATAAATGATCATATATGCTTTGTTGGAAGGGCGAGGGGGGCTGTTATTAAGAGTTATACCTCCTCCTTACTGCAGACATTTAATATGTGATCCTCAAGTAGCCAGGAGTAGTGGTCATGCAGCAGTAAATGCACACTAGCGCCCCCTGCAGGCACAGATTCTGATAGGTTACAGATTTTGTTGTAACACGGTTCGCATAAAAATAAATATGAGTTTGTTTTGTTGTTTTTGGCCACTTAGACTTTCATCATTTGAATCATAACTAAATCCATAAAAGCATGTGTAATTTTAAGGTTTGTGAATTCTATTTGTTACTAGAATTAAAAGTTTCCTCATTTTTCCATCATTTATTCTTTAAATAAAAATACAATTCAGAAATTTCCTTTCCTTTTGGTTTGTGCGTTTTGCCTCTGAAACAAAATTTCAAATACCAAAAAGTACACCGCCCCTCTTAAAAATAACATGCATCAATAGACTTGTTTTTCTTTTTGTGGTGATGCTTTATCATTGTTTAAATCAGAACATCTCATTCTACTTCTTTTTTTAAAATTGTGTATTTTCTGCTGATGTTTTTAATGTGGTACTCAAAAGCTGTTCTCCCAAATCATAAACATTTAGTTCGGCTATAAACTTGACGCCTAATATCACCCCAGCTCAGTGTAACGTGTAAATATTCACATTTTTTAATTGGCTTTCATTTTCATATTACATCGTTATTTCACTCAACTAATAAAAATTTTTGTATTAACCGAAAGTGCTACATTTTGCTGATGATGTTGAGATTTATGTTTGTAAATAACCACTTTTTTAGCAATGCTCACATAAATCACTATGAAATGTTAAATAATGGAGTCATTTTAAGATGGCAGCAATACTCTTTGGTCTTGGCTACACTCAGACTAGCCATTAGCCTATCAATCATAAACTCTCTTTCTGCATACAGAGGCTGTTCTCCAAGAACTTTGACACAAGAACATACTTCAAAGTGACTAAAACACCCCTTTAAATAAAAATCCACATTTCCTGCAAGTTGCAGTGCATCATTAACACTAAAAACATGCAAAAACCGTCTGTTTGAGTCATAATATCCAGAAAATGTCAACAGCACAGAGGCTGCCATTCTTATGTGAAACCATGACGACTGAGTAAAAGCTGAATGATATCCCTGACTAAAACAGAGCAAAAACTTTCGGTTTAAGCTGAACATTGAGGGCTTTTTCATGGAATGCGTCCAAACAAGCCAGACACGAAAGCTTGAGGCTCGCTGGACTCGAGTTCTCTTTTCCACGCCCTCTCGTGTACGAGCTGCGCGACCTCCTGGATTATCTAACGAGTTTAAAACCTCAGAGAATTTTACAGATGCCAGGAACTGAGAAAGAATGCCCCGCATGAGTGTCCTCTCTGTCGAGGAGCATCATCCGTGAGGAATGAAATGTGACACCGGCTGTCAGGGCTCGTTTGGGGAAACTCAGCTATGGACAGGGCGCCGGGACAAGGACAAACAGCGTGGATGAATGATTAGAGAGGTCGGGATGTACCGAGGTGGTCACGGGGTGGATTTCAGATAAATACGCTAAATTAGGATAGATTTTGATTTTAAAAGTGTAGCGCTGGCAAAGCGTTACTATCTCTGATTTCTGACCCCTTGGTTCATCACAACAATAACTCATCTTTTTCCTAATAACTTGGATTAAAATGACTCTTTTATTATGTTGTAACCTGAATCAACATTCCTTCCAGGACCGGTCGTGTCGGAAGACTCAAGAGATTTCCTTTAATTAATAATTAAACTTAAGAACTCTTTGATGTCTCATTCTAAAGACACTACCTTTTAATCCACTGTCCAGAAATGTCTTAATATGATTAATTCATCTTCTTCCAGTATTCATGAATGTTGATGTTGCATCAGTATTATTTTATGGTTCTACTTTTGCTAAAGGGTTAAAACATATTTATAATCCATTAAACTTCCTGGGTTTCTAATGACGAGAACCACGTGACTTGGTAACTCCGTTCCCATTGGTCCACGCGTCCAAAGCGGGCCACGTCCCAACTTCCTGCCTGGAAGAGCTGAGTCTCTTGAGTTCTCGTCAACCCCACGACGAGAGAACACGGCCTCCGTTTTCCTCCGCTACACGGAAGGCCTCTGTGCCGACCGAGCTCGTGAGTAAAACCAGCCTCACCGGTCGATGACAACATTGCTCCGGCTAAGAAGTCAGACACCATCTGTCTGCTTCTTTTCACCTGCCATGGGAAAGCCGGTTAGCCTCTGCACCAGCCGATCATGGAGCCGCTGACACCGACTCGCTCAGACACCTCCGTGCCTCGAACCGACCTTCGGGTCTCGGGGACAACTCCGAGGTTCGTCCGACAACGGCACTCGACGAACCTCCTACACCTCCACGCCGAGGCGATCTGGAGCGGTTCAGTAGGTACCAACCCGACCTGGTAAAACCGAGGCTATTGATAAATAACACTCCATCAAGTTAGCTTAGTTCCCCTCAGAACTAACTAGCCGAGATCCCTAGATATTAACATATCACGGGCTCTCGTCATTAACTCTCAGCTTAATAACATCAGAAGAATCTCTTAAGATGCAACTATCTACCTCATATCTGTCTGTTTATTCAATCTGTTTTCTTAAATAAAATAACTGAAGTCTAAGTCAGCTTCTGGGTTATACCTTTCAAATATACGTGCGTAGGTCTCCCTTTGAATCAAAGTGAATCTAGATGCCTGCATAACCGTCAGTTGAGTGAAGGTAGCTAACAGTGCTTAGCATAAAACCGACAAAACTGAGCTGATAACTTTGCAGAAGTGTGTCCGTACTATAACGATAAAATCAGGTTATATTACGCTACAAAAGCCATTTTAGCCATACATGGAAGATTAACTGCACATTAGTGACTTTAACATGTTTTCTCACCAATATCCGTTTTGTCTTTTACAAGTCAGAGGATCTTAAGTAAGAAGCAGGGCATCTGAGAAGGCGTAAGCAGGTCAGTGTGCCGTTTGGCTTCTCTGACCTATCTGAATTAGACTTAATCACCTACTAAAGCACAGTTCTGCCAGCTCCCATTAGGCACCTGTGGCACAAAAAGCCTCAGGAAGGTGGAGCAGCAGGGTACCGAGACGTTCCCGCTTTCCTCAAACAATCAGTCGCTCTAAACAATTCCAGCTCCACGCTAAACATCACTCCAATCCAAGCTTTCATGTGCAAGAAGCAGCCAAGATGTCTTACTTTCAGTGGAGCGCTCAGTGGTTCTGTGGCTTTTGAGACTTTGACAGCTTACCTAAACAGATCTGACATCGGGAAATATACTTAACACGACGCTGGGAGGGCGGGTTGGGTTTCTCGATGGTTGGAAAAAGTTAAAAATCACATAAACGTGTTGCAAAAGAGCTGCATGTAGACACAACCGGCTGCGTACTGATTCAGGTCATCTCAATTACTCCACCAGCGATTAGACTCGGCCCAATCTGGCCTGACGGAGGCTTGCAGGTGAACTTACCTGCCCTGTTAATGCAGCCTCTAATAGGCTGGAAGACACTATTGTGGATACATGCACGATATTACAAAAACAGTTATTACAATGTGCAATATCAGTAATTGTTGTATTAATGTGTGCAATATTAATAAGTGCAAAATGGATGTGCAAAATGTTTATATCAATGTGTGAACTATCAATAATTGCAACCTCAATGTGTGCAATACCAAAATGTGCAATTTCAATATTTGAAGTGCTAAAATGACATGTGCAATATAAACAACTGCAACGAGTCCAGTACTCTTACAAAAACCATGTGTCTGATGATATCATTGATCAGTGTGTCCAATATAAATAATGCAAAGGACTGCAATAAGTAAAAGCCAGTCCCTATTCACATAACAGTAGCTTAAGCACTTACAACCTGTTATTATGAGAGATGAAAATATGGGTTTATTGATATCCTCACTGCAGTATTTATTAACACTGCCATCATGTTTTTCTAATACTGTACCGACACCTTAAGGGGTTTTAAAAACTCATTTTGATGTGTACTTTTGTGTAAAAGTTATAAATACAATCTTAGTCATTGTAAATGACTTCCTGAACAGCCTCTGTTCCGAGAAATAAAAATTGCATTCGACAAGGCTAATGAGCTAACTGCTAGTCCAAACACAGTCAAAGACTAAAGTGGATTGCTGCCGTCTTAAAACGGTTCCAATCACGTACATTTCAGAGTTGTTCCTCTAACATTATTTGTAAATTTTTACACTGTCGATTCTCTGTTTATTTACATGTGTAAATATCAGCATCATCAGCAAAATGTAGAACTTTCATTGTATTCAGGGGACCCCAATGCAGGAATTTTTAAAATAATTCTGCTAAAATAACCATATTAGCAAAGTTCATGGCAGCCTAAAGGTTTTTGCATGAACTTGAATGAAATTTAGAGGATTAAGGTTTGCAATTTTCACCTAAACAGTGACAATGTGTAGAGAAGTTAAGTATCCTAGCAGCAAATGTGTAGCTAATCCATAGCATTTGTTTCTACTCTGCAATCCTTTCAAAATAAAACAAGGATGGCAGAAATGTTTTTCTTGCAAGTGCATCCTTGCCTGTCAGTTAGAAAACTGCTTTGCTCATTATCCCCCCCCCCCCCCTAGTGGTCTGGTACAAGCGGTTACTAACAGGTGCCAGTGGGAGAATAAAAAGAGGTTGCGTTAAATATTTGTGTAATTTAACAAATCTTTGAATATAAAATAAAATCTGAAATAGATGGTAAATTGAAAATTGTGACAAGGTGTTGTGTCCAATATCAGTAACTGTGACATTTGTGATAAATATCAGCAACTGCAATATCAACATGCAGAATATCAATAATGCAAAGGCCTGCAAAACTTTAAAACGTTTAATAATTTTGGGGGAAAGATTAGAGCTATATTGACCCAAATATATAGGATGAACTCTTTTAAAAGACGACACCCCCTCTCCAAGAATAATCTATAAGAGAAAGAGTAAATTCACTTTTTAGAGAAACTATTTTTATATTGAAAATGTGAGAAAGTCATTTAAATAATACCGTAATTACAGACTGCTTTAATGTTGAATATTTTATTCAGAGGTTAAAGTTCTTCGTCGTGGCAACAGATTTCAGTCAATTAGAAAAAAAGAGGAAAAAAGTGTTGTTAAAGCCATACTCAGTAGGCAGGTAAACAAACGAGGTCTCGCTTGCTAGTTTACAGAAACACGACTATGTGCACTCACCCCTCCCGTCGCGTAAAATCTATAAGCCAGCCTTCCCCCCCCCGGGATGGGACCCCGTTTTGCGACGATAACAATGCAGAGTCTAACTTCACTGTTCCCCCAGCTTTTCCTCTTTTCACCTCCAAACGATTTTAGTTTTCTGCTAGCTGAAAAGGTGTTTTTTGGGGGGACTCTGGTATTTTTATCTTAAAATGGAAGCTCTAACCGACAGCTAAATAGCTAATTCTGTCCTCCTTTCACTTCCGGGATGTTCAGACGGAAAATGTGTCCGGGCGGATTAATGCCAATCCAAGCAGTGCGGAAATGCGGCAGACAGACAGCTGGATTGTCCAATCCTATCGTTCGGTCCGAACGATAGGATTGGCTGAAGTTTTTAGAGAACTGCGGGACAACTACTTTATTGATTTCTTTCGGGGTTTTTTAAATCTCCACAATATATTTATGGCTATACTATGTTGGAACGTTGTTAAGAGGCTTTAAAAAAACGTTAAAGGCTACATTGTTTACCTGGCTACTGAGTATGCCTTTAAATCTTTTTCTTCTTGCTCTCTCGGGCTCTCTTACTCTCTCTCCCGCCTTTACAAAAAGCCCGCGCCCTCTGCTGGTGCAGTCGTGTAATGACATTGTTTTCAACAAAAAAAACTTTGTCTTATATTCGGGTCAAACGGTATTTTAAGACGGCAGTAATACATTTTTGGGGGATACAATCAAACTAGCAGTTTTCATCAGTTTTGTCTATTTTTCTGAACTGAGTCCGTTGACAAGCCATCAACAATGAGCAGGGTAATAAATATACATTTTTTAAAATTATTTTTAAATACAATAAAACATTTAAACACACCAAAATGACCCCAACATTTTTTAATTTAGGACTACATTTTGTACACATTTGACTCTTTTCACAATAAAAATCCCTTTCTGCCACTTGCTTGTGCCTAATTTATTGTCACTGCAGGATTAAGGTTAGGTATTTTTTTTTACCACCCATTCCCTAAGAAAGGATGGATAGATCTAAAACAAGTAAGCATATTTCACCCAATATGTTAAATCAGGAATTAGACGCAGCCATGTGTAGTAGTGAATAAAAATCACAGAGATGGATGGGGGTGACCATGAAGCAATGCCACCTTTTGCTGTGCGAGGATTTCACTCCTAGACTGGGCGTTTCTAGAACACCATAACAGATTAAAACACCTTCCCCTTGTGGCTCAATGTCCTCCCTTTTCCTCGCACATGATGAGGATGCTGCAGCATTGGATGCTGCTGCAGGGAGAAGCCGGTTTCAGCACCATGCAGGCGTGGACCAGAACAAAAGGCGGCGCCGCAGCAGCAGCAACAGAAGGCGGATTAGCGGCGCGACAAGCCAATAAAACACATAATAAACACTTCTCTTAAATCATATTGTTTTAAAACAAATAGATACATTTTATATAAGAAAACCGGTTGTATTTACACTTTTAAAGTGTCAAAATGCTTACAACATAGCTGCACATGACAGCAGTCACACCGCAGCTGATTTGAGATCAGCGTTATTAAAAAGACTCTTCCAGAAACTTTTACAGCCTTTAGCGCTGCGTTAGGACGGCGCAAACTTCCAGTTCGTGCTGGCTTTTCGCCACCACGGAGCTTATTTTTCCAGTGTTGGATAAAGAAAAGGGTTCGGTTCTTACCTGGAGGGTTAAGCAGCTCAGCGGCTCCAACACTAATGCCCTTGTGTGTGTGTGTGTGTGGATGTGTGTGTGAGTGAGGAGCTGCGGCGACAATGAGCGAGCGGCATGGGGGCTCTGTAGCTCCGCCCCCTTTAGCAAATTGAGCTACCGTAAGTTCCAGAAAACGGGCGCAGGGGGATTCCGTGTGGGCGCAAAATATGCAACAGATGTGCAAACTGATGGATAGATATTAATTGAACACATTTAACTGGAATTTAAGAGTACAAATATATAAATAAAATCCATGCTATTGTAGCGGGTGTTTCTGATTGCCTATTTTAGCACCACAACACTATAAATGTGTATATCAAAAATACACACGGGTAGAAAAAATGGTGTAATTTGTGCTGAAAACATGAATTTTGATAGATCTAAAACATAGATTGTTGATACAAGAATAGCCTTTGAAGAAATAAACCATGCACACCTACCATGAATATTTAACCTAGCCAATAATTGTCAAAACATGTATTTAAAACATTACAAAAAATTTGAAAACCATGATGATCCCTGACTAGACCCCATTTATAAGACGACCCTGTATTGTGACATTGTTTTCAACGAAAAAAACCTTGTCTTATATTCGGGTCAATACGGTATTTTAAGATGGCAGCAATACATTTTTGGGCGATACAATCAAACTAGCAGTTTTCATCAGTTTTGTCTATTTTTACAAAAAATTTGAAAGCCATGATGATCCCTAAGGTATATTAGATGGTTCTTACTACGTAACAGGAAGTGAAAACATCCATTGCTGTAGATCAAGTCAACCAAGATTGATCTATGACTTAGATTGTAATACAAAACTGGACAGGAGGAAAGACTTTTAGACAACAATTAACAGCAGACATTTAAAAGATCTTAAATGAAAATTGGTTGAAAATTATATGATAGGAACAGTCTTTTGGTTACTTCTAAAGCAGCTTCATTTCACAAGAGATGTACCCCAAAACATTTTTAAGCCTATAAGAAAAGTTTATTTTTGTTGTTCTCCCATAAAACCCCCCCAAAACACCATGGGAGTACCAAGAATAAAGAAAAACAAGTGTCAATGAATGGTAAAAGAGTGCAAAAAAAGTTCAGAGAATCCCGGATGAGCCCCCAAAATTTTGCCCTAAACCTGGACTTTATGCAGGAAACATTCACCAATAATCAAGTTATTAATGATGATTAACAGCACTCCTTGCTTTTCATGCCAGATTTTTGAAGTAATAATTTTTGATATTAAAACCTTTTTTATATAAGATTCAAATATGTCTGTGTATATTACTTTTAATTGTGGACATTTTTTCATGTTTCTTTGTTTTTTGGACTTATTGTGCTTGGAATAAACAAAGAACTAAATAATGTGATGTGTGTTTATTTATTTTATTAAAAATGGAACAAATACAGCCAGGTTTAGAAGCCCAATGGGATTTGATAGTCGATAATTTGTAAAAACTTTACTTTTTCAGGAATTAGTATTTGAACCTTCTTCTCAAAATAGTATTTTTTTTATTTATTCCTCAACCTTTTGGCTACACTCTGGAAATAAATTAAAAATTAGTAAAATCATAAAATAAAATTAAAAAATAAGTTTTTTCCTTATTTCAATAAAATCTGGGCACTTTCTCCTTTTTCTTTTCCATCCCACTGACCCTAATATGCCTTCATCTTATTTTACCGTAATAACTGGATGAAAGACTGAAGGCCCTGCAGAGCTGAAGCACTGGGGTGTGGCTGTTGCTGAGGAAAACTAGAGGAAGGGAGAGGGAAAGAGGGGGAGATAATGAGAGAAAAGTGAAAAGGAGGGGCATGTATGAGGGAGAAAAGGAGAAGGGAGGGGGGAGGAAGACCAGAAGCTACAACTTCAGTCCCCTGCAGGTGAGGCGTGGCAGGGATGCTGCCTGCTTTACTCACAAAGAATGTACTTTCAAAACCTGCAGGATATACCACAAATATTATTTGACTATTTACTATACTATTCAGAAATATCATGTTGGTGAATTTTATTTAACAAAATAAAAGCTGAAAACATTGCAAATAAATATTCTAACAGTCTGCTTTTTCCTGCTGTACTGGAATCAATATATACGTATATAAAACATAAAATAATATGTATATCTTATCTATATGATTTGTATTTAATCTATCCATCCATTTATATGTAATGTTTGTTCAGTGGTCGCCACCTAGTGGTGGAAATAAGGCAGTGCAGGAGAAATCCTTATTCAGCTTTAAAGGTCAAACAAAAGTGTTTTGAATTGAAACATTTTCCCCGTTTTGGCAACATACCTCATGAGATTCTACTTTATTAATAACACAAAACAAAAGCAGATTTATTTCATAGTTTCAATGTGTATAAATCAGCAACAGTGTCCAACTGACACCATTTTCACATAAAAATATAAATTTTTTATCTAACATAAACAAATGACACCACCATGAGCAGTCGAAGTCAAAAAATTGACATGAAATTGTATTTTAAATCTACCGATTGATTATTTAGATGTTAGAGCTTGAAGAAGCAGATGAGGTTCAGTTTGAAACTTGAAGCTTGATCAGTGTTGCCATTTGTCAAAACCTTTTGTGATCATACTTGCTCTTTTAAGAACATTTCTAGACAGTTTTTAATTGACGCTCCTCCGATGTGAAACCCTCCAATCGTCTCACTTCTGGCTGACGATGTCGCGCGCGATGAGCTCCTTCATGATCTCATTGGTGCCTCCATAAATGGGCTGAATACGGGAGTCCACAAACGCCCTGAAAGCACAAATACTTGTTAACCACACAAAACACAACGCTAATCTTCCTTGTTGAGCAGCTGATGCGTCACTCACTTGGCGATTGGGTATTCCCACATGTAGCCCCACCCTCCATGCAGCTGGAGGCACTGAGTGGCCACTTTGTTCTGAAGGTCCGACGCCCTGGAGATGAGATACAGGAGCTGAGCTTGTAGCTAGCTTAAATGAAAGCTCTTAAAACTTAATTTTTAAATTCTCACCACCACTTGGCCATGGAGGCTGTGGGTGGATCTAACCGTTTCTCAGCGAGAAGCTGAATGCAGTTATCCACAAACACTCGGCCCACACAGATCTCAGACTTCAGCTCAGCTAGCTTGTGCTGCACCGTCTGGAACAAAGTTTAGAGGAAAACTTTTTAAAATTCTCAAAGTTTTGATGATTCCAAGTAATTTGATCCTTCAGAGAACTTTATCTTGTGGGGTTTTCAAAACAACTAATAAACATTTTATAAATATTATAGTTTTTACAACACAGTTAAGGATCAGATCAGAACTGTTGGGATGGTAAAATGCATCAACGTGGCAAACTAAAGGATTTGAAGGGATTGGTTCTTGTAAACTATGGCAACGAGATCAATGATGATACAGGAGGTCCAGAGCTAATTGTGGAATAAGAGGGGTGGCACACCCTCAGCTGTTCAAGGCTGTTGGTTCCATATATTCCCATCAAATACACTTCTTGGATAACAAGTCATGATGTAATTTTAAATAAGTGAGCAGGAAACAAATCAATTATCTAATCCATTGTGGGAGTGCCAAAAAGAAGAAGAGTATTAATGAACATTGTACAAGTGTAACAAAAATTCAGAGGATCCCGGACAAGCCCCCAACATTTAACAAGCCTAAATCTCATTTGGGCTTAAATGCTTGAAGCATTCAAAACGATTAAATTTCTTTCATGCCAGAGTTTCAACTAAGATGTTGAAAAATCATGAAGCCATTTCGGTTAATAACGTTACGTGCCCTCTCACGCAATTTGTGTGGGGAATGACTCTCAGCCACATGATGTTTTAGCAAGATATCTGTGAATTTGAGAGGGTTAAGACCATTTTTGTTTTACCTTAATTATCTGTGGTGGTTTGGGTTGACTCTAACAATTAATCAGTTGTTGATATACATCCAATGGTTACTTTCTGAGACTTTCATTAAAATCATCTATCTAGTGGTTCATGAGATATTTTGCTAACAAGCTAACACAGCAAACCTCTTTTACCTTTTGGACAAAAAGTTGTACACACAAGCCATTAAAACTGATACATGCAGCAAAAGTTACTAAACAAGCTGTGATTAGCATGAAAAGGAGAATAAATAATAAAAATGTGGGTTTTTTAACTGAAGATATTAAAGGATGAAATGAAAGAACCAAGCTAGAACACTAGTAGCTGCAGAGGCGGTAGCAGGTTGTCCAAAAGTTCAGAGGGTTGGCAGTTCAATCTCAGCTCCGACCTAGTCAATTTGTCGTGCTCTTGGGCGAGACACTACCATCTTGACTGTGTCTGAATATACCGTATTTGCCCGAATATAGGACGACCCTGATTATAAGACGACCCCCATTTTTCAAGACTGATCTTCAGAAAAAAGAATAAATTCACTTTATAAAGAAACTATTTTTTATTAAATTTTGAGAAAATAATTTATATGATACCTTAATTATAGACTGCTTTAATATTTGCTTATTAATCAGACAGGAACTAAAGTTCTATGTGACAACATGTTTCAGTCAATTGGGAAAAAAAAAGAGAAAAAAGAAGCTCTCTCTTCCTCACTCTGGCTGTGTGGGCCCTCCCTCCTCCCTCTCTCCTTCTCTCTCTCACTGAGACTGTGTGTGTGTGCACGCGCAGCTTCAGAACCGGGTCCTGTGGACGTCAGGCAGCGCTGGATTCTCAGGTGTTTTTCAGGCTTGAGGATGAATGCGTGTGTGAATAGAGTGACGCGCTCACCTGTACAGAGCTCGCGCTGAAAACACTGCAGCTGCAGCGGGTCCCACAGAAGGTGTCGGCTCCATACGTACTAAACAGAACCGGACCGAACCAAAAACCCAAACTAGTCTGAAAACGCCAGAAGTTGATCTGGCTGGAGCTGGACTTTGACATCAGGTGTTTTAATCCTCAATAGACCTGTAACTTTGAGGTGGAGCGGACGTCTGGGACTGCTCGCGGTCTAAGAGCTGCTTCCTGCTGGCGGCGCTTCTGTCGTTTGAACATAAAGTATGCGCCCCCTGCTGGGGAGCGATAGTAAGACGACCCCCCTTTTCAAAATTATTTTTAATGAAAAAAACCTCGTCTTATATGCGAGCAAATATGGTATATGGTGGTCAGAGAGGTCGATGGCCAAAGATTTGAGAGGATCCCGGACAAGCCCCCAAAACAATACCCAGCCTTTTAATGTTAAATATGTGCACCGTTAATCAAATTATTACACAAAAAAGTACTTGGTTTTACAAACCTGTAGGTGAGCGATGGTCTTGCCAAAAGCCTTCCGCTGCAGAACATAGTTCCTGGTTTCCTCAAACATGAACTCACAGCTTGCTATGGCCATGTCAGCAATCACTAGACGCTCCTAATAACAACAACAACAAAGATTTTAGCCATACTTCTAATTTGAGTGAAATACTGGTGTGGAGATATCCATTCCTCACCCGTGGTAGTTCACTCATCAGGTAGTAGAAACCTTTGTTGAGTTCACCCAAAAGAGCACTGGCAGGAAGTCGTACGTCCTCAAAGAACAGTTCAGCCGTGTCCTTTAACAAAAATAAGGATGAGAGTATATATGATAGATTAATGAGAACTACCACTGAGCTCTAGTACCTGTGCCTTCAGACCAATCTTCTCTAACTTGCGTCCTTTCTGGAAGCCTTTCATGCCGTCCTCTACCAGGAACAAGCTGATCCCATGTGCTGCTGTCTTTGCATCGCGGTTGGTCATGGCTACGACCACCACCAGGTCGGCCATCCAACCGTTTGATATAAACACCTGAGGAGCAGAAGGAGAAGATGTACAGCTGATGTTGCGAACCAATAAAAGTTTATGTTTTTACGACGCTGTACCTTGTTTCCATTCAGGATCCAGTCGCTGCCGTCCTTCTTGGCGTACGTTCTCACACCCTGAAGATCACTGAAAACGTATAAAGGAGAAGAGTTATCACAGCTGTGCCATGTGAGCCTAATTACTGGATGTAGAGTGCCAACCTGCCAGCTCCTGGT
This sequence comes from Callopanchax toddi, assembly GCA_006937965.1. Taxonomy (NCBI): domain Eukaryota; kingdom Metazoa; phylum Chordata; class Actinopteri; order Cyprinodontiformes; family Nothobranchiidae; genus Callopanchax; species Callopanchax toddi. The sequence goes on from SSNR01000014.1 coordinate 1,878,281, forward strand.
TCCGTCATTGCTATCGCAAAAATACATTTCCCAGCAGTGGCGTTGGGAACAAAACGCTCAATCTGCTCTTTGCTGCCGTATTTGACGATGTAAGGCATGATGATGTCAGAGTGCAAAGAAAAACCAGGGCCGGAACAGTTGCTATACATTCTGGAAACAAATCAGAACTTCATTCAGCAGATCTTAGCCAAAGTTTTACTTTACACGCAGTACTTTTTAGACCACTCACTGCTCCTCCCAGGTGATAGCAGCAGAAAACACGTCCCCGCCTACACCACCATGCTCCTCGGGTATCGATACTCCCAGCAGGCCTTGTTCACCAGCTTTCTCCCACACCTCTCTGCTCACCTGACCTGCCTTCTCCCATCTGGGGGAGAGAAAAAAACAACAACAGAGTTCATTGTAATAACAGCCAACTAAAACAGACGGTATCTTCCTGCTTCCACCTACTCTTTGTGATATGGGACAACTTCCTCTTGGAAGAAGCGCCGAACGCTTTGTCTGAAGATATCGTGGTCCTCGTTGAAGATCCGGCGGGTACCGATGTCCATCAAGGACTTGGCGCTGGAGGTCTCCGGACGGGTCGAGGCGGCAGGCTGACCGTTTTCATGGACCATACTGTGCTGGTTTCTGGAAGGAAAACCAGGACCAATCACGTTCCGCGTTAAAAGACAATAAAGACATTCTCTTCTTTAAGAAAAACGTCTGAATTGATGTGCTACCGTATGTGCGGCCTTCAGCTAGAATGCATTGTTGGGTTTAGTGTCTCTCTTAGATTTCAGGTGGATTTCCTGGCCAGTCAAGCACAGGTATTGGTATTTTGGGCAGAATGGGTTGGTGTCCAAGTCCTGCTGGAAAATAAAACCAGAATCTCCAAAAAGCTCTACAGCAGAAGTTCCTGGTAGACGGCTGCTCGGACTTTGGACTTGACAAAACACAGTGGACCAGCAGAGGACGTGGCTAAACCAAACCACTGAACCTCAACCATCTTCAGAATCAATTGAGTCAACGTCAAAAACTGTGGTCAATGCATAAATTCATCTTTTAAGTCTTTAATATACAACAACCATTTCCCCACACACACACACCACTAGAGGGTGCTGGATGTGCTGGTTGACTTCCCGCCCCATTTATTAGTCCGCTCTGTCCAAAAAGCATCATAGCGGTCGAGTTCAGTGTTGAAAAAACGGTGTTTGGACGACTGAGATACTGTCCATTCCTTATCCTTCTTAAGACACGCCTTACGTTCATGGAACGGTCTGTGTGTGTAATCTTGAATGTTCTTTGCTTCACAATCCTTCCGTTGTTGCTCGTAAACCCTTTCCTCCCGGGTATTTTCCTTCAACTAAACCACGGTTATTAAATTCCGGTCCTCGAGGGCCACTAGCTGCATGTTTTCTATGTTTCCTGCACCAACGCACCTGGTTTGAATCAATGGGTGATTAACAGGCTTCTGAAGAACTTGAGGACATGCTGAAGAGTTGATTCAATCATTGAATCAGGTGTGTTGGTGCACGGAAACACAGAAAACATGCAGGTAGTGGCCCTCGAGGACCGGAATTGAATAACCCTGAACTAAACTTCCCATCAATATGCTCGTACTTTGTGAGCATGCAGCTTTTTTAGCAACGACCTTTGGGGTTACGGTGTCAAATGTCCATCTTCTGGACAACTGTCAAGTCCTTAGTCTTCCCAGTGATTGTGAAACCAACTGAAGCAGACGGGGACCGTTTAAAGGCTCAGGAGACCTTTGGAAATAAACCATTGGGAGTTTTGGGTTATTTAGTTGATTAATGTGACATTGTGAATCAAATATACCAAATGTTTTTACAAATTTGTAAATATCTAAGATAATTGAGTTTTTTTTATTAGCTTTAAGCCATAGTCATTAAAATTAAATACAAACAACAAATGACCGTACTCTGTGTGACACTATGAGTTTAACTTTTTAAACGAATTGCTGCTGACACAAATTAACATTGTGATGTTTTAATTTACTGAGACCAACTCGTAAATTATACAAACAAGTTTTATTGGTTACAGGAAAAAAAAATGTAAAAATTATTAAATTACACTCAGAGTATAAAGTCAATAAATGCAATGGTTGACGGGAATGAATGTACAGCTGATTGTTTTATTAAGGGTTCTTGCTCCTCAAATAAAATAAAATCAAAGGAAATTTTCAAGCACTTCCAAGGTTCCGATTTACATACAAGTGAACAGAACTCATACTTAAAATGATTATTTCACTTCCTCATCTCATAAAAGTAAACGTTATTGTGCTACGATCGATTTTAGTTACAGATTTAAGCACAAAAGCACCGATTCTGATTTTGAGGGCTGATACAAATCACTGATTTTTGTTCAGTTGTGACCTGATAGGATTTTTTAAAATAACTGATTCATCTCAAATAAGCTAAAATCAATAAAATACTTTTGAAATCAATAAAATACTTTTAAAAACAATCAGATTAACTTTAAAAAAATGTGATTCTGGAAGTAAAAGCTTTCAAATTGAGATGTTTGTGATGGTGAGTTCAAGGACCATAAAATACCCCTGATTTTTTAGATTCCGTAATAAAGACTGGCCAACCGATGAGGGAGGCCGAGCTCCGGTTGTAGCCACAGCCACTAGGGCGCGCCCACAGCCATTAGGGCGCGCCCGTAGCCACAAATGGCTGTGACTGCTCTCCCGTAGCCATCAGACCAGCCAATGGCTGTGGCTATGAATTGCTGTGACAACAGCGGCCGCTGCCCGGACGGATTCCTTTACGTTAAAGGTTTTGCGACAGGTCAATGCTGAACTGATAAGCATTGTTTTGGCAGTTTTAAAGCACAGTAGTTAAAAACTTTGTTCATATTTTAAACTTTGTTCATATTTGATGTTTAGTGAATGCCTTTGGTTTACTTTGAACTTGTGCTTGGTCATATTATTCTAACGTGGCTGTGCGGTGCTAACCAGATGTCCCGTTTTGTTCGGGACTGTCCTGCATTTACCATAATTTTCTAATGTCCCACAAATGGACACTGTCCAGAATTTGTTATCTCAATCCTTTAACACCAAGCACGTCCTCGTTGACATTTCTGCACTCCTCAGTGGTTTGTGATATTAAAAAAAAAATTCAAACGGGTTTAGAAAGAAGAAAAATTAATCTTTCAGTTCAGCATAGTGTTATTATGGTCATTTACGCTCCGCGGTGACATTAGACCCACAAACCAACTGCTCGCTTGTTGTGAGTAAATGTGTATGACAGAGCAAAATCTAACTTTATGCGTACACGGACCGGTGGTGTAATGGTCAGCGCATCTGCTCCGAATTCAGTAGCTTAAGGATCGAATCCTGTCTTGGGCAATATAAAATCAACCATTTCATTCTTTATTTAATTAAACAAATAATTTAATTATTAATTATATTATTACAGTGAATTTGGGTATTTGAAAGTACAGCTACGTTTTAATAGGTAGGGGAAGAGGTGTTTGAGACAGAGGAAGACCTGGTACTAGTCAAGTGAAGGCTTCTGGTGTAATGGGTAGAGCATCTGCAACTAATTTTGGCGTTCTAGGATCAAATCCCTGTCTAGACATTATGAAAAAAAATTTTTTTCTAAGAAAACAACTAATGAATATTACATTGAATTTGCATATTTTAAAGTACAGTGGTATTTTAAAGTATTTACAGTGGCTACGTTCACAGCCATCATAGCCATGTTCATAGCACAATGGCTATGAATGTAGCCACGGTGGCTGTGAACGTAGCCATCATAGCCACTGTGGCTACATTCATAGCCATCGTGCTATGAACATGGCTATGATGGCTGTGAACGTAGCCACTGTGGCTACATTCATAGCCATCGTGCTATGAACATGGCTATGATGGCTGTGAACGTAGCCACAGTGGCTACATTCATAGCCATCGTGCTATGAACATGGCTATGATGGCTGTGAACGTAGCCACTGTGGCTACATTCATAGCCATCGTGCTATGAACATGGCTATGATGGCTGTGAACGTAGCCACAGTGGCTACGTTCACAGCCATCATAGCCATGTTCATAGCACAGTGGCTGTGAACGTAGCCACTGTGGCTACGTTCACAGCCATCATAGCCATGTTCATAGCACAATGGCTGTGAACGTAGCCACTGTGGCTACATTCATAGCCATCGTGCTATGAACATGGCTATGATGGCTGTGAACGTAGCCACAGTGGCTACATTCATAGCCATCGTGCTATGAACATGGCTATGATGGCTGTGAACGTAGCCACTGTGGCTACGTTCATAGCCACTGTGCTATGAACATGGCTATGATGGCTGTGAACGTAGCCACAGTGGCTACGTTCATAGCCACTGTGCTATGAACATGGCTATGATGGCTGTGAACGTAGCCACTGTGGCTACGTTCATAGCCACTGTGCTATGAACATGGCTATGATGGCTGTGAACGTAGCCACTGTAAATACTTTAAAATACCACTGTACTTTAAAATATGCAAATTCAATGTAATATTCATTAGTTGTTTTCTTAGAAAAAATTTTTTTTTCATAATGTCTAGACAGGGATTTGATCCTAGAACGCCAAAATTAGTTGCAGATGCTCTACCCATTACACCAGAAGCCTTCACTTGACTAGTACCAGGTCTTCCTCTGTCTCAAACACCTCTTCCCCTACCTATTAAAACGTAGCTGTACTTTCAAATACCCAAATTCACTGTAATAATATAATTAATAATTAAATTATTTGTTTAATTAAATAAAGAATGAAATGGTTGATTTTATATTGCCCAAGACGGGATTCGATCCTTAAGCTACTGAATTCGGAGCAGATGCGCTGACCATTACACCACCGGTCCGTGTACGCATAAAGTTAGATTTTGCTCTGTCATACACATTTACTCACAACAAGCGAGCAGGTGGTTTGCGGGTCTAATGTCACCGCGGAGCGTAAATGACCATAATAACACTATGCTGAACTGAAAGATTAATTTTTCTTCTTTCTAAACCCGTTTGAATTTTTTTTTTAATATCACAAACCACTGAGGAGTGCAGAAATGTCAACGAGGACGTGCTTGGTGTTAAAGGATTGAGATAACAAATTCTGGACAGTGTCCATTTGTGGGACATTAGAAAATTATGGTAAATGCAGGACAGTCCCGAACAAAACGGGACATCTGGTTAGCACCGCACAGCCACGTTAGAATAATATGACCAAGCACAAGTTCAAAGTAAACCAAAGGCATTCACTAAACATCAAATATGAACAAAGTTTAAAATATGAACAAAGTTTTTAACTACTGTGCTTTAAAACTGCCAAAACAATGCTTATCAGTTCAGCATTGACCTGTCGCAAAACCTTTAACGTAAAGGAATCCGTCCGGGCAGCGGCCGCTGTTGTCACAGCAATTCATAGCCACAGCCATTGGCTGGTCTGATGGCTACGGGAGAGCAGTCACAGCCATTTGTGGCTACGGGCGCGCCCTAATGGCTGTGGGCGCGCCCTAGTGGCTGTGGCTACAACCGGAGCTCGGCCCTACTGCAACCGATCGCAGGTGGATTTTTTTTTTTTGGTGCACCTCTAGCTTCAAATGCTTTCAAGCACCTTAAAAATCCAAGCACGTTCGTCACCTTGAAAAATAGATTTTTTAAAGGATTTCGAGCACCTGCAACTAATGTTAATGGTTAGTAAATCTGCCAGTTGCGCGACAATTTAAAAGATTAAATAAGTCGTTTATGAAAAAACAGCAACCTATAAATAGCTAAAACACAGTTTTAGAGGCTGATTTCAATACATGTCCTAGCTAGATCGCAGGTAAATAAACAACTATAAAAAAAAAAAAGTGTGTCAAAGGTTACGGCGAGTCCACAG
>SSNR01000014.1:1884508-1916621 GCA_006937965.1 Callopanchax toddi
AACGCCAAAATTAGTTGCAGATGCTCTACCCATTACACCAGAAGCCTTCACTTGACTAGTACCAGGTCTTCCTCTGTCTCAAACACCTCTTCCCCTACCTATTAAAACGTAGCTGTACTTTCAAATACCCAAATTCACTGTAATAATATAATTAATAATTAAATTATTTGTTTAATTAAATAAAGAATGAAATGGTTGATTTTATATTGCCCAAGACGGGATTCGATCCTTAAGCTACTGAATTCGGAGCAGATGCGCTGACCATTACACCACCGGTCCGTGTACGCATAAAGTTAGATTTTGCTCTGTCATACACATTTACTCACAACAAGCGAGCAGGTGGTTTGCGGGTCTAATGTCACCGCGGAGCGTAAATGACCATAATAACACTATGCTGAACTGAAAGATTAATTTTTCTTCTTTCTAAACCCGTTTGAATTTTTTTTTTAATATCACAAACCACTGAGGAGTGCAGAAATGTCAACGAGGACGTGCTTGGTGTTAAAGGATTGAGATAACAAATTCTGGACAGTGTCCATTTGTGGGACATTAGAAAATTATGGTAAATGCAGGACAGTCCCGAACAAAACGGGACATCTGGTTAGCACCGCACAGCCACGTTAGAATAATATGACCAAGCACAAGTTCAAAGTAAACCAAAGGCATTCACTAAACATCAAATATGAACAAAGTTTAAAATATGAACAAAGTTTTTAACTACTGTGCTTTAAAACTGCCAAAACAATGCTTATCAGTTCAGCATTGACCTGTCGCAAAACCTTTAACGTAAAGGAATCCGTCCGGGCAGCGGCCGCTGTTGTCACAGCAATTCATAGCCACAGCCATTGGCTGGTCTGATGGCTACGGGAGAGCAGTCACAGCCATTTGTGGCTACGGGCGCGCCCTAATGGCTGTGGGCGCGCCCTAGTGGCTGTGGCTACAACCGGAGCTCGGCCCTACTGCAACCGATCGCAGGTGGATTTTTTTTTTTTGGTGCACCTCTAGCTTCAAATGCTTTCAAGCACCTTAAAAATCCAAGCACGTTCGTCACCTTGAAAAATAGATTTTTTAAAGGATTTCGAGCACCTGCAACTAATGTTAATGGTTAGTAAATCTGCCAGTTGCGCGACAATTTAAAAGATTAAATAAGTCGTTTATGAAAAAACAGCAACCTATAAATAGCTAAAACACAGTTTTAGAGGCTGATTTCAATACATGTCCTAGCTAGATCGCAGGTAAATAAACAACTATAAAAAAAAAAAAGTGTGTCAAAGGTTACGGCGAGTCCACAGTCATGTTTTATGCCTAAACCTTCCATATACGCAGCTACGCTCACGGACACACGTTTATCTCCTCAATTAATTAATTTAAGAAGTATCTTTAACCTGAAAGCAGCGGAAGAAAGCACCCGTCCTCGTCCAGAGACATTTTTAAGTCCTAAAATAGCCGATTTGACGAGTCTTTTACAAAACATCTTCGTACTTAAACAGCAAGCAGACCCAAAAGAAACACTACCAAAGATTCTAAGGAAACCTTCACGTGAAGATGTATCACTTGTTTTAGTAATACTAGTTACTCTGAGACAGACATTTCTTCATTTATATGTGTTTGAATAATGTGTTTCATTTGTGTTAATTATCATTAAATAAATGGTAAATTCTACATTTTAACTATTCTATTCGCAAAAATTAGCTTAATCTTTTGACTTTTGAAAACTCTGTCCACCAAAATCGAAGCGGAGTGATACCTCTTGCTTCAAGAAACGTAAAGCAACAACAGCTTCTTTTTTTGCTCGATGCTGCCATCTACTGGTAGAATGTGGAAAATATTTTTGTTAGAATATTATTTTATACTTTTTTAATTTTAATAAACTTGAAGAAAATAATTAAATTATACTAAATACATTTACACATCAGCTTCAAAAAACATAATTGAAAACAGTAAATAAAAGAAAAATAATTACTTGGAATGCATATTATTCAATATCAAACTAAATATCAGCGTATGACATTTCCATCAAAACATACAATATATGTGTATATTTCCATATTCACATTCACGAATGCATACAAGTACATATATATTCGTACATATTTATGCTTATTATTTAAATATATAAATCTAAATATTGGCCATATTGTAAACAGAAGAATAACATTGCAAGGGCTATGTCAAAATAAAAACTGATTTTGAAAAAAGTGAAACATTTTTCAGCTTGTGCGACATCCTTCCAAAGACGTAGAGACAAAATAATACTTTTTTTTTTAATATATGTATTAAGATGTGATCTCTACAAGTTCCAACTTTTAGTGATGCCATGGTGGGCTGAAAAGTAAGGTTTGTATTTATTTGAGAGTAAAATGTTCTCAAGCCCTAATTTTGAGTATTGACCTTTGATTGCCACTCAACTTAAAATGCAAAACATCATTGCGGAACTTAATCTATTCTAATGAAATTATTCACTAGTTTACAAATAAAAATGTAATGGCAAAGTGACTGAGTCCAAAAAAATACAGAAGCCATAACGTCGTGCTGACTGAGAAAATAAACTTTGAATTTTCACATTTTAAACAACACACAACACAACATCCTCGGTGTTTTATCCTTGAATTTTTTCAGACTTGCTAAATGTTCAAAGCTAAAGCTAATATTGTGGTACTTATTTGCTGCTCATATGGAGCTGCATTTTAACTGAATAAAATATTTTCTATAAAAATCTCCAAGTCATTTAAAATTTAGCTCTCACGAGTCTGAACTGCTGTCAGTTCATTCCTTGAAAAAAAATATTAGCTGTCCTGCTAATTTGTTAGCATTGCATCTCTTCATAGACTTCAAATTGACACAAGAGAAATGGTATTCAAATACTGGAAGAGTACTAAGAATAATGTAGGTCAGCACTGTTTATTTTTTGTAGTTTTCCTAAAAGGAAATAAGAATGAATTAGCTTTATGTTAGCAAGATTTCAGCTAAAATCTAGCTAACACCAACCTGTATCTACCAAATTTGGCCAGGTTTGCGGTGTTTATAAAGATTTTTGTCATTTGTACTTTAGTTGCATGTGGTTTGACCAAACGTGGTAATATAAATCTCAGTAAAATGCTGACCTGGCTTACTGTGATGCTCCAACTAGCATCCTTGTGCTAATTGTGGGGTTGAAATTCATACCCAAATTATACATTTCATCTAGTCTGCAGAAATTGGAACTACAGGACATTAAGACAAGGTATGCCTCTTATTTTTTTCTGCTACCACTAGTTATTAAAACTATAAATAAAGTATATCATTAGCCATCTTAAACCATGTGTCTTCTTTTAGCCGTAGCTACATATTTGCATTTTAGCTTCTTAGACACATAAACAGGTCAATATATGATGTGGGGAAAATTGAGCATATTTGTGGGAACTGAAAATTATAAATATAAGCTTTGTTGTTTTGTTTAAATTAGTATTTTATCAGGGTCAAATTTGATCACATTTCAAAATCCATGAGTTTTATTCTCATTGGATAGATAAAATAAGCATCCTGTTGCTTTTCGAACAAATCATGAGCTTATTGTTGACTTTGATATCTTTTGAAATGTACTTTTTATCTTAATTCGCTTTTTTGGGGGGACTACAATGCATTATTTAATCTCATTTGAAATAAAGAACAATAACGCTACAACATATACGGAAATATATCTGTAAACAAGGTTGGGAGGGTCTACGTTTATCGAAAGTTGCAGCTTTTCATGGCTGGAATGTGCATGTGGCAATGAAAGCGCAAAAATCAGCCCTGGTGGGATGTACGTTGGAAAAGTTTATTCTGACATAATCAGAGTGAAAATAAATACAACTTTTCAGGGAAACGGGAAACTTCTGGCAGTCTATCCACGACCATTCTCCAGCACCTTTGGCATTGCTGGGTTCAGTGATGGTGTGACTGAATGAGGTGGCGGTGGGAAGGGAGGGATCTACCCTCACTTGATGAGCGGTCACCCCTTCTCCCCCGTTCCTCACCCCATGCGGCTAGTGGAGACGCACCCCGGGGGGAGTAGAGGCCGAGTGATTGGTGGTCTACAACGAAGAGGCGATGTCCTGAGGAAGGAGGGTTTGAGACGAAGTGGAAGGACAACAAAATAAATAACAAGATGGGCTTGCTTCAACATCCCTTGTACATAGTCCTTGTCTTTCCTTGGTTGGTCTTTGAAACAGTGTAGATGTCCTGAACACTGTTGGGCTGTCTGTAGGCAAGCTACAGTTTCTTCAGCACTCCTACTGCCGGCCTCTTACACAGACATGATGTGCTTGACGAAAGCTGTAGGAATAAGTTCAAACCATCAGCTTCTTGAATTCATAGAAACAAAGACGAATCTTTAGGAGATAATAAAACTTACCCTCATAGTGGATACTGCCGTTCTCGTCCTCCTGACCGGCCATGAGGGCATCAATCTCGACCTCATTCATCTTCTCTCCTGTGGACACACAAGTTTCAATGTCATGTTCTCCATTTCAAAGACTCTGCGTGCTAAGCAAACTGTACGCTTCTATATTTGGAGACTCACCCAGAGTGGACAACACAATACGCAGCTCAGCGCCCATGACTGTGCCATTGCCCTCCTTGTCGAAGACACGCAGACCCTCAACGTAGTCATCGACGGTTCCCTTGGGAAGAGCGTCGACCTGCTTCAGCATGGGCAGGAAAGTGTCAAAGTTGATCCTCTTGTTGGCCATGTCTGTTGATCCACAACACACACTCACTTTAGAAAGCAGGAGAGGACAAACAAAGCCCTGGCTTTTGGTTTTGTTCAAATATCTCTTACCGTCAGCGGATGGGTTGCCCAGGATTTGGGTGACGCTCTTGTTGGTGGGGTTCTGGCCCAGAGCACGCATGATGTCAGCCACCTGGTTGTAGGCCACTTGGCTGTCACCGACTCTGTCAAAGAGACCAAAAGCCTCCTTGAAGTCTGTAAAAGTAGAAAAGAAACTGTTGAGTTACTATCTGGTCTACGAACAACAATTCTATGGTGGCCTTTTAGTCGTCGTGCCATTTGGTTTTCCTATTCTCTATCTTAAGAGTATTACTGTCTGACAGCTGTGATGTATTACACTGAAATGAAGGATCAAAGTCACATACTTCCATCATTATTTGGTGCTAATTGAGGTGCAACAGCTGTATCCAAGCTTAGAAGAAAAGACAAGGCTCCAAACAAAGGTTTTCTATTTCAACAAATCCCTCCAGGATCTCAAAGTGACCCTTTTGACAGATTAATGCTCTGGCATGGCTCCTGAACAGCAGCAACAGCTGTACCCTCCCCACCCTGACCCCTCCTCATTCCTGCTTCTGCTTCCAGTCAAAGGGAAGGCAAACTGATACCCCCTGATGGAGAAAACACGAGCCATATAGAGACATGACGAGTTAAACATAAGAACGCTGACTGTAGTGTAATCAACACTTCCAGAGGAATCTAGCTGAATGACGGATGTGTCAAAAACGCAAACAAATACGGCAAATCTGTGTAAACAAACACAGGTCTAGAAGGAACAAGCCCTTTCTCTAATGTGTATAGACACCTCAATCACCAGGGAACTAAAGGGCTGAGTGGTTTAGATTCTTTGTGTAATTCAGTACTAGCTTCTTAAAGGTTGAGGAGGGAATTAGTACCTCCCTGACTTGTAAGACAAAGCTAGGTCATCTGAGAATAGACAACTGGACAAATTAATGGAATGGCATCTTCTATGGCTTCTACTTTTTTAGCCTTTAATTTGAATTTTGATCAATGTCCTTTTTTGGGTGTTAATTGGACAATTTCACACAGAGGAGTAAAGTTAACTTTTATTATCTTTTTAAAAAATGCCATCATTAGCGTCTAAAGGTTTTCACTTACCCTCAATCTGGTCGGGTGTAAACTCCGTCTGTGACATAAAAACACAGAAAACACAGAAATTGCAATAGCTGTTTATGTTAGTGGAAAAAACAATATGAAATTTTGATGTATGAGGAATTTTTGAAGTTATTTAGGCTTCTTCGGGTCTTTGTGTACAAGCTCTTGTCTACATGTATTATGTACTCGCGATCCTGAGAGGAAATTCTCAATCTGTACCAATTTTGGCTTTTTAAGTTAACCATATTTCAAATCTTTTCAATCCAAAATGCCAGCAGAAAGTCCAAGTGTTAGGGATAAATTCTGAGAGCTTGCATCCAAAACCAAGACATCCGAAAAATAACTCCATCGCCCAACCAAACGAGGGTCCGAAAACCAAATTCTCTACACACCATTTTGGAGATTTAGGAGCACAGAGGAGCGGAAAGAAAGGAGATGAGAAGCTGAAGTCCCAAGACAGAGTGGTCCTGAGCCATGGTCAAAGCCCCCTTATTTATCCTCGGCATGTGATGTCACGTATGCTAATAGTGGAGGATCAGATGACACGCTGGAACATCTTTAACTTTCTTAGGGAAAGAAGAGCTGTGCTCCCCTTAGAAGAGCACCAGGAGAAGGCCTTTAGAAGGGGACGGGGCTATTTTTGGATATCCAAGAACTGTCTCAAGTCTGATGAGATTCAAAACGGTCCATAACCCAATAAAGAATAAAATACAGGAACTTTCTTGTCATTTAAAAGGGATCTTTTTGGAGGACAGTTAATGGGGGGAAATGCAGCCAACTCAGCAGCTCACTTTCGGATGGACTTCAGACCCGTTGAGCTCATTTACAAGGTGGTATTTTTAAACTTCGAGACCTCTCCTCCTCTTATGGTTAAATGACAGCAGGGCGAAAAGGCATGTTAAAGTTGATCCCACACTGGCAGGTATGGAGACGGTGAACTTGAAGGCAGTAGGTTTTCTTATATCACCTCAACAAAAAAAGAGCAATAATACAACAATTTTACGTAGACCATCACGACTTCTTTCATAATGTCTTGGTCACCGATTTTCTTGTAATCTTTCCCAAGTGGCCTTGATTCAGCTTAAAAACTAATAATTTGGTAGCTTTTTCTCTCGTTTTTAATCCTTGTACCAAACCGTAATTTCATATTGTGTGCCTAAAAATTGGCACACAATAGTCTTTGTCAATCAGTGCCACAATGCCTCTATGTTTTGGCCTTGACTACTATCTGATCTCAACTGATTTCTCCTGTAGGAGGTTTGATGTATCATAATGTCATTATCTAAACACAAAAACAGAAGTATATTCATGGGAAAAAAGGTGCAGAGTGCCTCTGGTGAATCTTCACAAACTTTGACATCTTGCCAGTTTTTCGGACAAAACAACTGGATTTTTTTCCCCTTTTTTTATTTGCTACGAAAGTAGTCTAATTTTAGTCAACGGAGATAAATAAAAATATACATAAAACAAAGTAGTAGATGCTAATTTACCACCAGCTTACTGTATCTGAATTTCTTATTTGTATCCTTTTCTTTAAGTTGAGCTTCTAAATTCAAAGTTTGTTGTAAAAAAATATAACTTATAAGTCCAAAACGATGCTAAATCTTAATTATTTTTCTATTGTTAAACACTTCAAAAAGTAGTAACACGAACAGAACTCAGTTGTTGATGTTTTCTCTGCAAATGGTTCAGCTTAAACTTGTATTATCAAGTATATGAATTAATTATGTTCACTGTTTGTTCGGTGTTACTGAATTTTTGCCAAAAACACTAATTTGTAGCATGTACTTACTCTCTTAACCATATTGTGTACAGCTGATATTCAAATATGAATTTATTGGAAATTTTACACACAAACATTTTTTAAATTAAACTATTTGTCGATATAGTTTCAAAATAAAATACTTAAAAATTCTAAAAGCATAACATGAATCAATCCATTTATTTATCAGTCATACACATTTAGTCTTTAGTTTGGCCAGCCTCAAGGTTATTTTAATAAAAATGCTAAAATAAAACTCAAAAACATAGATAAAAAATACCACATTTGAAATATGTTTCTATGACTCTCAATCCAATACTGTGTTTTAACAACAGATGCTTAAAAAAGAAAAACATGCAATTAAAATATTGTTGGATATCACTTTGATTCCTTGCAGTCCATTATGATAACGACAATTAACAAGTTTTTTAAAAAGTTTTTAATTCTATTTTTGCCCACCTTCAAAATGTTTTGGGGGCTTGTCCGGGATCCTCTGAAATTTTGACGTTTACTCTGACTTTTTCTTTAAAGTGATAATATGCAGTTTTGCTTGTTTTGGGCTCCCTCTGGTGTCCGTTTTAAATCACTGCATTACACAAGTTAGCATATTGTTTCAGCTTCTAAACACCTAAATCTACCTGTTGAAATGTCTCCTCAGCCTTCATAGTTTTCTACAGGAGCGGTTATTTACTCCTTCAAAGAAATCAGCTGTATTCAAGCAGGGAGAGATTGAAAAAAATCAGGAATCATGAGATAAAAACACTCCAGCGTTAGCATAACAGCTAGCCACATTGGGTTAGCCTAACCCTCGTGGGACACGTGACTTCCTGGGTACCGTGACGGCGACAGAGATTTTGCAATCGTGGTATTCTGGATCTAATCACCAGATGGGGCTAAGTGACTTCTCATTAACTCTGTAAAGGGTCATATTAGCACAGACTGGCTCAAGGAAAAGATTTAAAAATATGAAAAAGTTGCATATTATCACTTTAAGGCAACTTTACCGCTTGATCAAACTAATTGTAATTAGTGTTCCAGCTTGATGGCCGTGTTGCCTTTCATCAACACTTGATGTCGATGTTTTTGCCTGTCATTTAGTGAAATATCTCATGAACCACTCAGATTTTAATGAAACTTTTAGAAAGTAATAATCACACGTGATTATTACCGAGTAACTGAGTATAACCTGAGTAACTTTTAGAGTCAATTTGAGACGGCTACCACAGCTAAACAAAATTAGCAAACATCCCCATAGTGCATATGTATCATATATCTTGAACGCGAACAGGTTGTGTAAGCTCTTGCAATACAGTCCCATCATTTCTCAAGATGAGACATAAACTTTGTGATGTACTGATATGCAAAGATCTGCATGTTTGTTTGTTTGTTTTTTGTGTGTCTTTCACATTTTTTTCCAGTAGAATAGAAAAATATGTTTTTACATGCAAACAGCTAAAGAAAAAAACTTGAATCCACAGAAATATTCTTTATTTCCATCACCACATGATACATTAAACATCAGTGCAGCTTTGTACTATCAGCATGTTAGAAACACAAATGTTTGTTTACGCCGTGACAACATGCGGATTATTAGATAATTCCCCAACAGCGAGGCAAGCTGGTGTGTTCATGCTGCAAGCCGAACTTGTCGTCAGCTGGGAAACGAAATGGTCCTCTGTTCCATACACGAGCTTTGGAGGACATTTTGCTCCAAAGCCACAGTCATGTCCTGGAGGCCACTCCCCTGGACAGATGAGCTCTATTTTTACTTCCATTCCTGCTGGAGGTGTTCGATTTCTCCTACGCCAGGCGGGGGTGGCGAGAAAAATTCAACACTCCTGCTAAGTCTCTCAAACAGCTACATCTCCAACTCTGCCAATCCTCTGGACTCAGGTCATTAAAAACATGAGCAAAGGGGCTTAAAAAGTGTTGCTGCGTGGATTTAACTGTGTTTTATGAGCTTTATTTGTAGTAGAAAAACAAATTGATGTGCCAAATGCTTAATAGTTGATAATTAACATAATTTTATTAATGAATTTGCTTTAAAACTGGATTGGAAGATGTGTTTCTGTAGTGGAACATGTGATCTGATCAGACTGGAGGGGAGAGAAGTCCCTCGCGAGGCGACCGAGTGTCAAGTTTAATGCCATTCACTGAGCTGAAAGCAGCTGAACTTGACTCACTTCAGAGCTCTCTGCTGCCCCTTGTGGTTTTGGCTATACAAACAGAGAAAACAGAGCTGCAGCTACGAATTCATTACTCAAATAATGCAAAGGAAACTTACACCATTACTATGTTCTGTTTTACATGTATTTCTGCTAGTGACACTTTTTCTTGGCAAAAATATACAAAGAAAAGCTTGATTTGAGACTTTTACACTTAAAAGACAATCGACTCAATGCAAAAATGGACAAAAAAAAAAACGAGAGAATCTGATGTTGCAGGTGATGAAGTGCCAACATCTGGAGGCAGAAAGTCCAAATGTGTTTTGATCCTCGTGCATCAGAGCTGTTTTTGTTCTTAGATGATCTGCAGTGTGAGTAGGAGGGGGCGACTACCTGTGGACACATTCTACACCTCAAACGCAGGAAACCGTGCTTTCAGTGGCTGCAGAAGGTCTGCCAGGAAGTAGATGGTGCCGGCCATGCCTGCAAACAGGAAGCAACGCTCATGAGTTTGAACTACATAAATGCAGATAGTCTAAAAATGCAACAGATAATAAATTCTGACAATAGATAAAACACTTAAATAGTTTCAATTTTTATTTCTAGCTGTTAATTTATATTTGTCTAAATATCAATATTCGTTTGATTTATTCTTTAATTTTTAACCCATTTAGTCCATTCTGTTTAATTTTGTTCATAACTATTTCCCCCATAGCCTATTCCTATATTCATTATATTGATTTTCGAGAATTGTGTATGTTTTTTATTTTACAATTATTCTTAAATTTTAATGTTTCTAATATTGTCTTTGTACATCTGCAAGTATTTTTATTATATTTTATTTAAAAGGGGCCTTTTTGTACGGCGCCTGTTTAGAGTCACACTGAATGTTTTTCGTCGGTATGTGGGACTCCATCACATCCAGTCCTGGACTAGACCCGGACCGCCGGAGTTTTTCGTCTCCAAACAGAAGTCACCGTACCGGTAAGGAAGCCGTCCCGTTGTTGACTCAGTGTCCTGACAGACTGGCGATTGGCATTCATAAACATAATAATTTAGCATTTTTTATTAAAATGAATTCACACCGACTGGATTAAAGAGCGCTCTAACCTAAAACTAACAACTCATCGCCGACAGCGAGCAGGCAGCTGGCAGACTAGAGCGGTGCCAGTCTGAGATGTTAAAGTAGTTTAGCTTTAAAAAATCTAACACAATGATTAAAACAAGCATCTGTTACACAAACTCCACACAACAAAGGGCTCAATTGATCATATTTATGGGATTATTGATCGTACAGAGTGTTAAATTATCCTACAAATACTTTATCTACAACTGACAACACTGTAAGCAGCGCCACCTAGCTAGGAGCTCCCTCTGGTGACGTCACAGGTCCACATATGAAAAAAAAGCATTTTTAGAAGCTTTGCAAAAAGGGGCACTTTTGACTAGAAAAATGGTTTAAAAAATGTATTGTAAAACAAAATACCCTCAATAAACATTTCAAATAGTATTTTTGGACAGAATTTAATCTGAATTTAAAAAAAAAAAGAACTTTCAATTTGCTCTTTAAGCTTTTTCTGCAGAAAATTAATTAAAACAAACTGCTAACATCCCTTAAATGTCAGAGTTTTATTATTATTATCAGTTACAGCAGCCATCTTGAATTGGGATGACCCAGTTAATCTATTGCAAATGTCTATCACATTAATTTATACGTTTTTTGTTAAAATCCATCAAGTGGTTAATGAGATATTTAGCTAACATACGCAGAGAGACAAAAAAACAAAATAAAGAAAATGTAGCTGATATCAACCCATAAAAGCTTATTTTGCTCTGTTTTATGATTATCAAACAGCAGCCTCACAGCACAGTTCTGTAATCAGTCATCGTGTTTTACCTTCAAAAAGAGAAAAGGGCGTGTCTGGTGTCCGACATCCATGCTTGCCGTAGTTCATGCACCAATCTGCAAACTGCAGACACACAAATAATAAATGTCAACGACAGCCTCAGTAAAACCTCTCGATCCAAAGGAAATCACGACTACAAAGACCGCTTTGTTCGAGTTAGATCCTCAAACCCGTCTGACAGCTCAAGATTCATATTAATGAAAACACATGTGGAGCTGCTGCCACCTGGAGTGCATCCAAACAGCCACCAACCTCCTGTCAATAAACATAAAAAGGCCTTTGCTGTTTCCTGAATCAATTCCATTTTTAGGGCAGGCGAGCGGCTGGCTTGGCTTTGACGGATCGAGCTTTGAACTACGTCAAATAAAACTTTCACATCTTACATCAAAGTCAGAACCACACTGACCACGAAGCCTCAAAGAATAAGCTATAACATTACCTACAAAAAAAACATGTCATCATGATCCTACTTATCCAGGTTGTGGATTCTAATCACGATGGATGAAATGCAGGATGTAAATAATAGATGTGGTTGTTTGATCACCATGCAGGCTCTGTAGAGGTGTTTCGGGTCTTGTGTGTGCCTGTAGAGAGCCAGGAAGGTGTAGGCGTTGCCGGCGGCGCCGTGGCACAGCCCGTAGCCCTTCTTCAGAAGACCCCACCTCCACACTACCTCCCCACACTGCAGAGCGTCCTCCAGGTACTGAGGAACACCAAAAACCTGCAACAAGATGAAGTGGCTTACTTTCACCACAAGATGTCCCCGTAGCTCCACCTGCGATTCGCCTCATCTCTGATTTAACTGCTTTGTGACTTCACTGCTCACCCTGTAGGCCTGCAGGAGCATGTAGATGACCCCCGCTGAACCGTGGCACCAGTGCACCAGCAGGTCCCGATCATCCCCGATGCAGGGGGGGTAGTTGCCCGTGGGGAACTTGAGACGGCAGACGTGGTCCACGCTGGGCTTCACCAGCCTGTGGACGTGCTCCGCAGAGGAGACGAGGCCCGGCTGTGGAGGAAGGGGCTTTTTAATGATAAATATTGGCTTTTTCTTTGATTTGATTCAATTTAAAGGGTATATTTTTTATTTATGAGGCTTGATTAGAGCAATTAATGAATTCTGCTGTAACTGTTGGTGAAACACGGACATCTGGTGGAGGAAAAACTTGCGAGAACTGGGTGAGTTCTTGTCTCAAAGTGTGAAGTTTTACTAGATAAAAGGTTCACCGGCACACACTCTTCTTCTATGGTGTGAAATGGTGGCAATCAAATAGCACTACAGGACGTTAGCGCCACCTACAGTTAAGGAATGCAATTTTTTTTTGAAAAGAGTTTTTCAAACATATCCGCGACCCAACAGATGATAATCACTAGACCACATCACGTTTCCTCATTATACTAAGACAAAGTCAAACCACCCGTCTCCGTGTCCCACCTGCATCAGGAAGTAGTAGATCCCCGCCAGCCCATGGGCAGCCCCGACATACTGCTCCTGGTACCACTCGTACATCAACGGGCTCTGGTTCTGGACTCTGAACCTCCTGCTGAGGTGTTCGCCTGACATCAGTACGGCCTCGCTGACCTGAAAACAAAAACTGTCACCATCTGATCTGAGAAAAAGGACTTGCTGGTGGCTACCGACCTGCTGGATGTACTGCAGCGGGATCCTGTCCTGTCCAAGCTGCTGGTTGATGAAGATGAGCGAGTAGAGGTAGCCCACCCGCCCGTAGAGCAGCTCATCTGGCAGCCCGCCTGAACCCGTCACCACCGTCTGATGATACTGCATCAGTCTGGAAGAATTATCGACGTTTAATGAGGAGTTCAACGATTCGTAGGAAGCTACAGCTTTAGTAGTGACCTGTTGATGCACTCATCAGCCTCCTGCATCCTCTGAAGGCGGTAATAAACCACGGCAGCTACAGCCAGCGGACCCGCGTCCCCACACAGGAAGGTAACGTCATGGCGACGGGTCAAACACTTCAGGCTGTGGCTGACGTATTCGAGCGCTTTGTGAAGGAGGGACTCTTCTTTAAAAATACCGTGGAGGTGCAGGTAGAGCAAAGAGATGCCTGTGAACAGATCAACGTAAAGCTGCCTATTAATCTGAACATACAGTATACAGTGGTGTGAAAAACTATTTGCCCCCTTCCTGATTTCTTATTCTTTTGCATGTTTGTCACACAAAATGTTTCTGATCATCAAACACATTTAACTATTAGTCAAAGATAACACAAGTAAACACAAAATGCAGTTTTTAAATGATGGTTTTTATTATTTAGGGAGAAAAACAATTCAAACCTACATGGCCCTGTGTGAAAAAGTGATTGCCCCCCTTGTTAAAAAATAACCTAACTGTGGTTTATCACACCTGAGTTCAGTTTCTGTAGCCACCCCCAGGCCTGATTACTGCCACACCTGTTTCAATCAAGAAATCACTTAAATAGGCGCTACCTGACACAGAGAAGTAGACCAAAAGCACCTCAAAAGCTAGACATCATGCCAAGATCCAAAGAAATTCAGGAACAAATGAGAACAAAAGTCATTGAGATCTATCAGTCTGGTAAAGGTTATAAAGCCATTTCTAAAGCTTTGGGACTCCAGCGAACCACAGTGAGAGCCATTATCCACAAAAACATGGAACAGTGGTGAACCTTCCCAGGAGTGGCCGGCCGACCAAAATGACCCCAAGAGCGCAGAGACAACTCATCCGAGAGGCCACAAAAGACCCCAGGACAACATCTAAAGAACTGCAGGCCTCACTTGCCTCAATTAAGGTCAGTGTTCATGACTCCACCATAAGAAAGAGACTGGGCAAAAATGGCCTGCATGGCAGATTTCCAAGGCGCAAACCACTTTTAAGCAAAAAAGAACATTAAGGCTCATCTCAATTTAGCTAAAAACATCTCAATGATTGCCAAGACTTTGGGGAAAATACCTTGTGGACCGACGAGACAAAAGTTGAACTTTTTGGAAGGTGCGTGTCCCGCTACATCTGGCGTAAAAGTAACAGCATTTCAGAAAAAGAACATCATACCAACAGTAAAATATGGTGGTGGTAGTGTGATGGTCTGGGGATGTTTTGCTGCTTCAGGACCTGGAAGGCTTGCTGTGATAGATGGAACCATGAATTCTACGGTCTACCAAAAAATCCTGAAGGAGAATGTCCTGAAGGCCATCTGTTCGTCAACTCAAGCTGAAGCCATCTTGGGTGCTGCAGCAGGACAATGACCCAAAACACACCAGCAAATCCACCTCTGAATGGCTGAAGAAAAACAAAATGAAGACTTTGGAGTGGCCTAGTCAAAGTCCTGACCTGAATCCTATTGAGATGTTGTGGCATGACCTTAAAAAGGCGCTTCATGCTAGAAAACCCTCAAATAAAGCTGAATTACAACAATTCTGCAAAGATGAGTGGGCCAAAATTCCTCCAGAGCGCTGGAACAGACTCGTTACAAGTTATCGCAAACACTTGATTGCAGTTATTGCTGCTAAGGGTGGCCCAACCAGTTATTAGGTTCAGGGGACAATCACTTTTTCACACAGGGCCATGGAGGTTTGGATTGTTTTTCTCCCTAAATAATAAAAACCATCATTTAAAAACTGCATTTTGTGTTTACTTGTGTTATCTTTGACTAATAGTTAAATGTGTTTGATGATCAGAAACATTTTGTGTGACAAACATGCAAAAGAATAAGAAATCAGGAAGGGGGCAAATAGTTTTTCACACCACTGTATGTAATAATTATCTCAGCAAATTTTTTTTTTTATTAAAGCCTCACGACTTTGGGGGGTAAAAATAATTTATGAAAATAATTTAAAAAGTTTAAAAACCCTAGAAAATATACAGATTAGCTTTAAACAAATTGTTTTTCTCAGTAATAGACCCAATAAAAACAAGAGGATCCCATTTATCATGTAGACGCTTTACTGGCTACAAAACATTTTACTATAAAGTCAGAGAATGTGATGGTTGAAGGAAATTCTTTTGTTTTATTCAGGATTCTTCTCCTCTCATCCCTGGCGTCCCCCAGGGTTCCATCTTAGGCCCACTACAGTTTTTATTATATTTATTGCCTTTGGGATCGGTTTTTCTTCATCGACTGCTATGCTGATGATGTCCTGATCTACTAAACTGTATTCAACCTTTACTCTGTTGCCTAAACGAGGTCAAATCATGGTCCTCGTGCTCCACTTCTCTGCCCATTAGGTAAAAACATGGGGTTGACTTTTGACAGCGCTTTTAAACTCGATAAACAAGTAACTCTGTTGTGAAGTCAAGTTTTTACCAGTTGAGAATCACTGCCGAGGTCAAGGATCTGAGGAGATCCTGGGAATTTTAAATCTCTTTGAAGACTCGCTTTTACTCCATGGCTTTAAAATCTGAGCAGGACTTCTAGAGTGGCAGCCTTTACTGTGTTTGATCTGACTGCAGTGTTCGCGAAAACTTTTGAGCCACGCCTGCCAAACTGGCAGACGTGGGACCATCTCAGGCAGGACATTTTTGACTCACGTAGGACAATGTCCTCACGTGCAATATAGTGGTTATTATAGTGACCTCTATGAGACACTAGATCAGAATATGGTCATTTTTTCCCACTTAGTCCTTTAAAAACAATAATCATTCATTTATTTATTGATTAATATAGCAACTTCCCACCACCAATCAAAGCAGTCCAAAGCGCTGAACAAAGTCAAATACAGACAGTAAATACAATAATAAAACAGAACAATTCAAAGATAAGAACAACAGGCAAAAATATCTTAAATGATTCGCCTAAAAGTCAATGAAAAGAACTGTCAGCAGTTTAAAAGACACTAAAAAGACAGGCAAAAAGAGGTATTAAACACAACTCCTAGAGAGACATCAGACCACCATAACACTGAGTCAGTCTGGCTCTAGAGACCAGGATGCTGCTGGTCTAGTTTCACTCAGGAATCCTGGTCAGTTTCACATTTCTGTGAATCAGGATCTGTATGGCATTTTAATGATTGAGCAGTATTTTATTATGCTGTTATTATTGTTTAGTCTCTAAATGACTTTACAGTCAGGTAGTTATTCACATTTTTATTTATATTTATGTGAATCTTTATGTTTTGATTTGCCTGTAACTTTGCAGCTGTGCACCTGAATTTCCACACTGAGGGATAATTAAGGATTTCTATTCTATTCTAAACTATTATTATTATTATTATTATTATATTGTTACCATAACAGGAGAATGGAGTTCACAGATTATCCTCCTGTTCTCACTCCTTCATTCTTAATACGTCATTCTCATGTAGTTTGGTTTCTCATCCTAAAGTAACCAGTTAACAGAGTTAACAGATCATATGGGCTTTGTTTGGGGGACTGATCAGCTGCACGTTCAGATCAGCTGTTCTCTGCCTCATCACCATAGAAACACGTCGGACAGTCGTCGGACCCGATGTTTTATAGCATTGTCCGACAGAGCTGTGTTTAGATAATTAAATAATAATGGACAAGGAAGAACGGACTAAATAAAAACTAAATCGTGGTGGTTACAGTTCGTTTAGGAAGCTAATATTAGAGAAGAGAGGCCGACGCAGATCTCACGTCTGAACCTGAACGCTGTAACGTCAGAGAGTCTACGTTGTCCACCTAGAAGCTCCAGAGTAAAATAAATCAGCCCAGATTACCTAAATAATCAGAGGAAACGAAGTCTGCAGGAATACTTTGACATTTCTCATCGGAACGTGAGCAAAGGCGCGTGAATGAGAGGTGAGGAAAGTAGGTGCCCGAGCGAGAGGCGCGCGCGAGAACGACAAGAGAGAGAGAGAGTGAGCAAGTGAGGTGAGAGAGAGAGCTGGAAAAGCACGCACGCCGGTCAAAGTGTCCGGCGTGCTTCAGTTTTACGTCGGACAATTTTAATTTACGTCGGTAATGTCCGACGGTCCGGCGTGTTTTCGCAAACACTGTGACTGTATTTATTTTAATTCCTCTTAGTTAGTACTAGTGATGTGCGGGTTGTCTTTAATCCCGCGGGTCGGGTCGGTCAATACATTTTTACTTTAGTGCGGGGCGGGTTCAAATCAGGGGTCGCGTTAACGGAACATTTTCCATCCATCCATTTTCCTCCGCTTACCTGAGATCGGATCGCGGGGTCAAAAGCCTGCCAGACTTCCCTCTCCCCAGCCACCTCCTCCTAAGGCGCTCCAAGGAACATATCCCTCCAGCTACATTTTCTGTCACTGTATGTGTCTGTGTGTGTGTGTGTGTGTGTGTGTGTGTGCATGCACAGCAGGACCACGCTGTAATGACAGGCCTAGAGATGTCCGTTTCTTGCTCCGTAGATAGACACCTGGGACCTCATTTATAAAACTTGATCACGCAAAAAAACGAGTCTGAAAGGTGTGCAAGTCACTTTCTCCGCAACTTTGGGATTTATAACGTGACAGAAAAATGTGGTAACTTTATGCAAACTTTGAAACTTGCATAAGCACATTTTGGAGACGGTCAGAACTAAATAAAAGTGAATTCAGTCAATATTATAATGAGCTTTTAAAGAGGAGGAGCGGTTTGGTCAGAAGGTTTCAAATGTGCAGGACCCGAAAAGAACCCTAACCCACGCATCACTAGTTAGTACTGATCTATATTTTGTATTTACTTTTATCCATAAAGCGCTTTGGTTAACCGCTGTTTTAAATCTGCTTTATAAATAAAGTTTGAGTTGAGCTCAAAACAAACATTTCCTATCTTTGTCTCAGACATGTAAGAGTACTACGACCAATTTCAGTTACTTTAATGAGAATCCAACCACTTCCAAAACTCAATCAATTTCAAGAATTCAAGGATTTCAAGCACCTGTAAGAACCATGAAACAAATAGTAAACAAAATGAGGAAATCCGACCAAAAAAATGATCTAATTTAAAAGCCAAACATTCAGATCTTTTGCAATCTTTTAAAATTTGTTCTTCGTTACTCATTGATGATAATTTCCACACCAGATTGCACCAATTTGCTCTAATTTCTCACTAATTTTGACACAATTCAATATATTCCCTGATATTTGGAAGCTGAATCCCACCCAGAACAATCCCTTCCCAGTGAGTCCTCACCTGCCCAGCCTGTGTAAGCGGTGCAGTCTCTTGGATCAGCGGACTTCAACCCGTTTTCCATCACAGCTAAAAGCTCGCTGACCTTGCTGCTCAGCCTCTGGGAAAACTCCACTGTGATCTGTAGATTAAAGAAAAGTCAAAATAATCAACAACACACAAGCCCCGTTTGTCCATCTTGACCCTCGGACATCACTTGACTTGACCATCCTCCTGAGTCGTTTGAGGACAAAACCCCTAAAACGGCTGTTTATGATTCACATTTATTTTCTACTTTTTTGGTTTCAATCTTTTGATCTTGATCAAAAGAATCAAATTAAACCATTTAAATGCCAGTTTGATTGCATAATTGTACATTTATAATAAAAAAACATGGTTATTGAGCATAAGATTTATTGAATTCTCCACTTTGAAGTTCATGGAAAATCGGGGGCATGTTTTTATTAACGTGTCTCGTGGGTTCATAGATTTCAGTAAAACAATCAGAAGCTCTGATGAAATGAAAAGTGTTTGATCCTCTAAGGAGGAAATGGATGATTTTAGAGGTGAACATCAAAAATGAAAAATGACAATTTTTCTCAAAAACAAAACCCTAACATCCCAGAATGCAAGATTACTTTTTTGTAATAATTTTGGGATTAAATGAGGTTTTAATAGAACTTAATTGTCCTTTTAAGGGTGTTCACTGAAATACTTAAAGCAACACTGAGCGACTTTTTACCAGTAGGGGGCAGTAGGAGGCTACGGTTGAAAGTTTCACTTTTATTGTCGTAAATCATCTCACACCTGAACTGGAGCTTTTCAGCTAATAATCTGTCAGACAACTTGTTGTTTTTACATTTCTTTTGAATGTATAAATATTAGAAGTTCATAAACAGTCCATCTTTCTCTGCCTCGCATACAGGTGTGCGTTTCAGGTGTGTGAGCAGAATAAAACGAACCATGTAATTCAGCGCGAACCTGACGAGACTTTAGGGTCTGCTGGTGAGCAAAACCCCCGGGTCCCTTGTGCAGATCTGACAGACTTTCAGTCTTGTTTAGCTGGCACCTGGCGCAAAACATTGCGGCTAGGATAGCAGCTAGCTCATGGGTGTAGGCTAATCCGGTCCGGTGTTGGCGTTTCATGCGGGTCGGGCGTCATCAATTCCACGGATTTATTTACCTGTCAGGTGTTGTAGAGGAAGGCTTTGATTATCAGGTCGGTGTAGGAGAGATTAACCCAGGCGTAGCTGTGGGATGACGCCGCCGCTCGGGTCTGCGTGTCAGCCAAGCCGCCGCTGGGAGTCACTGAGCCGGAGGGGAGTACGTGGAGTCTCCGCTTTCCTGTCCGGGGTACAGGAACAACACGACAGCGGTCCTCCGTCGCCACACCATTGGCCGTGGGGGGTTTGACCTGTCCTCCTCTCTCTGGTTTGTTGTTTTTACCTTCCGGCTTCACCGTGCTCGAGTCAGCTCACGGAGACATTCAGGTCTTGTCAGGTTCGGGCTGAATTATTTATTCATCTGTGAGGTGGTGTTGAGGAAATCTTTCAGAACATTATTTTCAACAAAATTTCCCCATGAGGTTAATAATCAGACTGGTCACTGATTAAACTGTGAAACGCTTGCTGAAACAATCCCTCCTCGGCAGGAGGTCCTCCCCTAGCGTTCTTAGACCGGTTCTGCCGTAAAGCAGAACGTTACATCATCCTGGAGGTACGGGTCGAGCTTCAAAACTGTCTAGTGCGGTATCTGGCCAGTAGAGGGTGCAGAGTGCTGCCAAACATGAAACTGGTCAAGTTTCTAACTAAATAATCATTGAGATCAATTTTAATGCTCTAACTTAAAGTGTTAAAAACTGCTCAGTGCTGCTTTAAAAAGTTTAATAGTCAACCACTGACTGTAATTGTGGACTAAAAATATAAAATTTAATTTTTCTGTATGATCTTTGCCAAATTTTTACATTAATATATTTGACTGTTTTTTTTTTAGATTTTTATGTACTTTTTAACCCTTGCACCGTCTTAGGGGGTCAAATTAACCCCAAATGAGTAGAAAACTATGGGCTCAAAAATAAGGACAGTGCAAGTGTTTTTCTTACAAACAAAAAAACTCTTATGTAAAAGCTTCAAGTTTAGGCTGCAAATTAAAGTTAAATTGCATTCATTTTCTTTTATCCACAAAATGCACAAAACACCTCTTACAGTTAAGGAAATGTAATCCACCGCGCTGCAGCGAGACAGGAAAATCCTCCATTGATCAGGTCTGCAGGAAAAATGTCACCCTGTTCAGGAAGCAGGCTCACATTTCACCAACCGAAGGCCCCTCCCCCTTCCTATACACCATCTGGACAACCATCATCACATGTTTGGTTGCCGTGGTTACCAAGAATCGCTCCCTTCATATTTTCTCTTCCTCCTGCTACATCACTGCATTTGATCGTCCTAACAGTTCTGTTCCTGACCCACATACTTTAATCTTATCCTTATTTAGCAGTGCATTTTAAAAACATAACATTTATAATCTTATGCCTTGCTGCTAATACAGGGGGATTAACTGTAATGTTTATAAAATGTTAATTTAATAACCCTACATTGCACAAGTTATCAAATATGCTCACTTGTCCTATAAAGGGTTAACTTTTCTTCAGAAAACAACTAAATATTTTCTCTATTGGTTTTTATAAAAAAGAGAAAACCCAAAAAGAAGAACAAAATGTTTCCCATTTCTTTATATTTTGTTGTTTTTTATATGTTTTTAATAAATCAATTGTTTCATATTTGAGTTTTATGAATTTTTCTTTCATGTTTACATTGTTTTCTATTGTGCTTAAAATGGATCAAAATGTGACCAACGCTCTGGAACATTGTGTTTGTGGAGTACATTTTAAAACTGGTGCAACGCAAAAACTACTAATGCTTCAAAATTAATATTTTGGATAATTCTTAAAATAAAAAAATATCTCCAAAACACCAAATATTTATTTTATGGCCAAAAGACAAATTTTTACATTAAAAAAAGCAACATTAAGTAATAAAACTGGCACTGAAAGGGTTAAAATCCTGATGATGTAATATTTGTTCTGATCAGGACTTAAGTTGATCAAAAGATTCGACCCCTAAAAGCAGAAAAATCTTAATCAGAAATGTTTTTTAGTCACATTTTCTCAGTTTTATGGATCGATTTTTATTTAATTAAGAGATCCTTTGTTACAAAAAATGTGTCAAATGCAAAAACACACCATGATGGAGAGGGAACATTTTCAGAAATGGATAAAACGTCTGTAATGATGCATGAGGACTGAGGCTTTACCTTCCCATAAGCGTCAAACAGCGCCTGTGTGGACGCTGGGTTTCCATCATAGTCATGATATGGATTCCTCAAGGCTCTCGTGTCCATCTTCACTGCGTTTTTATGGGCTAAACCTCTTTAAATCCAGATAAACAACAAAACAATAACTTGCAGATAAAAATGGCGACCGAACCAAAAGGCTAAAATTAATCTGTTGACGACGAAAGCCACAAAACAGAGCTGGATTTGCAGAGCTACACACGCACACAGAGAGATTAGCTTGGTTAGCTTTGCTGCATCGCTAAAGCTAACAGCTAGC
The DNA here is from genome assembly GCA_006937965.1 of Callopanchax toddi. Lineage (NCBI taxonomy): Eukaryota > Metazoa > Chordata > Actinopteri > Cyprinodontiformes > Nothobranchiidae > Callopanchax > Callopanchax toddi. Next base: position 1,906,870 of record SSNR01000014.1, read on the forward strand.
AGCCAGTGGCGCACATAATATAATGAAATCAGTTAGAATACGATGCAATATAATATATACATATAAAGTACGTTAAACAAGCATAGTTTATAAAAGTTGGGAGGTACCCTACAAGCGCTGCAGTGTTGATATTCGACTTCTTTGTGTGAATTTACTGACGGCGTATTTGCAGCAGCTATCGCGCTACTGCCGTCTAGCGTTATAGATGTGGTACTGCAGTCACAAAACGTGGCAAATGCTTTGGTTTCCAGAATACCACTTTTTAAAAATTTAAAACAAATTAAAGCTTCACCTTAAATTGTTTAAAAAACATTCATTTCTCAGCAGCAGTACTGGGAACACTAAGGGTTTTTTATTTTCTTCTTCTTAAAACTTGTATCATAGTTATCATGCTTGGCAGTGGGGACAAGTCATTTATTTGTAAGTCAAGTCATGAAGGTCCTAGTCAAGATCAAGTCCTAAACTTTGAATTTTGAGTCCTAAGCAAGTCACATGGCCAAATCTGTCATTTAATAATTTCAAACACAAATTAATGTCATCAGACACAAAGGAGTGATGTTTTATGTCCCACTAAATACTATTTTTGATATAATTCTGGTACAAAATACTTTCGGATAAACAGGCTCAACTTCAAGTTATAAATCTCTGTCGAGTCAATATTATGATTTGAATATGAAAAAATTTTTTATAGTAAAAAAGGCAAACAAGTGCAATTTCTTTGTTGCATGTCTATATTTTTGCCATACAAAAATGTTCTTTAAAATGTCATGACATTTACAAAAAATATAGTTATTTGTAAAATGTAAATAAAGGAATAAAGTGATTTGAAATTAGCCAGAAATTTTTTTTTTCAAGTACACGGATCAGAATTATTTTGCAGCCAAAGTTTATCTAAACAATGAAGGAAGAAAAACCTGCATATTCAAATTCTAGTGTTTGCTAAATCAGTCTGATGGTTGATGCCAGTAACTTAGAACACAATAAGCTGAAAAGTTTCACAGAAAACACCAGGCAAACATCACATGTCACCAATCTTCCTGTCACTTTGTGCTAAGACCTGAACAGCATGGTGTACCTGAGGATTCTGATGATGATTACTGTAGTTACAGAAAACCATGGGCTGCTTGTTGATTGATTTTCTGGCTCTGGAAGTTCCTCCTTAAACGTTCTGCTCCCTGTGAATGGTATGACTTAGAGGAAGAGTAAATAAAGACATTTTGAATTAAAAACAAGATAGAGAACATTTGTTACAGAAAGAAAAGCACATAATGGTCACTGACCATTATGTGCAATCATTTCACTAACGTGAAAGTGACTAGAGTAATAATAATTAAAAATGGACTGAAAATCAGCCAATGAAAATTAGAGATGGTTTTTGAATGTTGATTCAACTGAAAAAAATAAACGACTGAAACTTCTTAGACCAAGAATGATAACCTTTAGAAAAAAATTGAAAATAATTTGTCTGTAGGAACATGATAAACTAAGACGTGTCCTGAAATCAGCAGCACAGGTGTCAGTCTGCCAGTTTTTTTTTTGTAATTCAAATATTTATTAAGTTTTTCATTTTAGAACAATAAACATAAAAACAAAATCAACATAGAACAGTGAGGCTTAGTGTTCAATGCATCCAACTGAAATGTCCACATCAAGTTGTAGAGATATAGGTGCAAAAACTGTCCCATTGACCTTCTGAGGCTTCATTTGTATGGCGTAATCTTCCCAACATCTTTTCACAAGCAGCATTCCCAATCATTCTTTCTTTCCACATCTTAAGCGTTGGGGTAAGGGAGCTCTTCCAGTATTCCAAAATAATTCGGGCGCATGTCACCAATGCTGTAGTTAGAACTCTAAAATAATGCTTATTTAACTGTGGCACCTCTCTTCTGTCTCCAAGTAAACACAGTCTAGGTGTTTTGGGCAGCCAGTCTGCCAGTTTAAATGCTGGGAGGTAGTCATAGTGCTGTTTTGTATTAGGGTGTGTACCACACTCAAAATGGACCGCTGAGAACAGAGGGTCTCAGGAGATTAGAAAGACAGTTATTGTCATTGCAACATTAAGCACTGTTGTTGCACTTTGCCCTATAACTAGAAGACTATCTCCCATCAGCTAAAGGCTTAAAGACCACCTCCAAGTCGCTAAAGGCTAGAAGACCACCTCCAAGTCGCTAAAGGCTAAAAGACCACCTCCAAGTCGCTAAAGGCTAGAAGACCACCTAAGTCGCTAAAGGCTAGAAGATCACCTCCAAGTCGCTAAAGGCTAGAAGACCACCTCCAAGTCGCTAAAGGCTAGAAGACCACCTCCAAGTCGCTAAAGGCTAGAAGATCACCTCCAAGTCGCTAAAGGCTAGAAGATCACCTCCAAGTCGCTAAAGGCTAGAAGATCACCTCCAAGTTGCTAAAGGCTAGAAGATCACCTCCAAGTCGCTAAAGGCTAGAAGACCACCTCCAAGTCGCTAAAGGCTAAAAGACCTCCTCTAAACATTTAAAGGCTAGAAGACCACCTCCAAGTCGCTAAAGGCTAAAAGACCTCCTCTAAACATTTAAAGGCTAGGAGACCACCTCCAAGTCGCTAAAGGCTAGAAGACCACCTCCAAGTCGCTAAAGGCTAGAAGACCACCTCCAAGTCGCTAAAGGCTAGAAGATCACCTCCAAGTCGCTAAAGGCTAGAAGACCACCTCCAAGTCGCTAAAGGCTAGAAGATCACCTCCAAGTCGCTAAAGGCTAGAAGATCACCTCCAAGTTGCTAAAGGCTAGAAGATCACCTCCAAGTCGCTAAAGGCTAGAAGACCACCTCCAAGTCGCTAAAGGCTAAAAGACCTCCTCTAAACATTTAAAGGCTAAAAGACCTCCTCTAAACATTTAAAGGCTAGGAGACCACCTCCAAGTCGCTAAAGGCTAAAAGACCTCCTCTAAACATTTAAAGGCTAGGAGACCACCTCCAAGTCGCTAAAGGCTAGAAGACCACCTCCAAGTCACTAAAGACTAGAAGACCACCTCCAAGTCACTAAAGGCTAGAAGATCACCTCCAAGTCGCTAAAGGCTAGAAGACCACCTCCAAGTCGCTAAAGGCTAGAAGATCACCTCACCAATGATTAAAACTTCAGTTTTGTCCCGGTTGAGCTGGAGGAAGTTCTCTGTCATCCAGGCCTTTAGATCTAAAATACAAAAAGTGCATCAATGGGTGTCATCAGGAGACACAGAGATGTAGAGCTGTGTGTCGTCAGCATAACAGTGGAAGATCCCGTGTCTCCTGATGACTCCACCAAGTGGCAGCATATATAAGTTAAAAAGGGACAAACTCCCTGAATGTCTCTGAAGGAAATACAACCCCAGGTTGATCAGAATAGTGCTGATGGTAGAAAAAGTGCTGAGGAACCCTAAAAAATGATTCAAGCTGAACTCCACTGTCAAGGTACATCACTTTCTGATTACACCATCCATCACATTTTGACCTATAATGGGCTTCTTTGAAGAAGATCCAGGATGGCTCCACTACTGACAAAACACACACACACACACACACACACACACACACACACACACACACACACACACACACACACACACACACACACACACACATAAATAAACAGACTGGAATTCAACAAAATGTGTACAATCAAACCACAAAGTTTCTGGGAGAACATAACTTAGATATATGAGAAAAAACTGAATCTTTTTAACAAAACACATCAGCTCAATGTATACAGAAGGAAAAATTAAGCTTTCAACGAAAAAAAATCACTGTAGCTAGTGTGAGTCGTGAACAGGGTGTGGTCTGGCTCATGGTCCACTGCTGTGATGCTTAGAGTCAAAAAACTTGATCTCAGTTGCAGTTCTTGGGTCCTCCAATAGTATATTGGCTAAGAAAAAACCTTAAACCAGTCGGAAGTAGTTGTGATCTAAATCCCGTTGAACATTTGTAGAAGGAGATGAAACATCTGGAGAAGAAACCCTTCAGACCAGACAGTTGGAGCATTATGCTTCTGAGAAGAAAATACCTGTTTACAGGTGCAGAGGCCTTATTTAGTGTTACAGAAATCATCTAATTGCAGTGACAGTCTCAAAAGGCTGTGCAGAAGAATATTAAGTTAAGGGTGCAGTTGTTAGGTCTTCTGTTTTCTATTATTTATCATCAGGATCTTTAATTTTAGCAAGAACAGCTTGTATCCCCTCTCACCCCAGTTGCCACAAAATGACAGAAACCTTGTTTTCAGTTTCAAGTTATTTCACTCACCCTATGCGTATTTCTCTTTCTTAGATGAAAGAGTACCAACCATATCACCCACGCCTTTTGAAAAATGCTTAGCATTCTTTTTAAAATCCCGTGACGGTGTAAAATATGACTTAGCCAGACCTTGAACTATGAAGTTTTCACGCTCATCTTGACTTTCTGTGACTTCCTTTTGAGTTTCCTACATTTGGGACCGTTTGTCGTACTCCACTGCTTCCCCGTCTTGATGACTTGAGCAACCTTGTCTTCGAAAAGTGCAAATGGAAGCTGACAATTAGATTGTGCAAAGCCTCGAATTTGCCTCCATCATCGTTGTCGGTCTTTTGTTTTTCTGTTTATCCGTCGGCTTTTTATGTGTGCGTTCGCTCCATTATTTCCACATCAATTGACCGGGCTGCTGCAGGTGAAGGTCGGTCAGGTGGTGAAACTTCGCTCATGTACCCCGGGACTGCTTTACCTTGCCTTGAGGGACAACAAATGGAAATTAGGTTGAAAAATGCAAGAAAATTCGGAGGGAGACCTTCGATTTGATTAGAGCGTCTCCTTGAAAGACACATTATTGAACTGAGTTTCCCCTCTCAATGCACCGCTGGGAGAAAAAAAGGCAAAATATTAAACAGAGATATTGATCATCCTTCATTTTCGTTGCCAGCACGAGACAACAAACATGTCTTTCAAAGCATGAAGAGGTTGATGTTTGCTAGGGCTTTCTACGGTCAGTGATTTCTATGAAAACCTTAAGAAATTAATAATAAATATGTTTAGAGCTGCATGTTGCAACAACAAAAAAAAAGCAAAAATCAATAATCATACAAAATTTATACACGTTTTATTATGATTTTTTTGCTAAATGCAAAGTCAGAAAATTGGTTATCATTGTGGCAAACACCGTGTTTTTGTCACGGTAAGGAAAGTAAGTAACTCCAGGCCTCATTCGCACCCGCCAAACACATTCCATGTCACCTCAACGCAAAGTGACAGCCTAACCAAGTGCAGTCTAGATTATTTCTGACTGATTTACCCTGCCGCCCATCACCACTCGCTCACTGATCTCTGCCTGAGTCCTTCTTCTCCCGATCTCCCATCACTTCTAGACATTTGCGCGGACGCGCGGCCTGCTGCTTGAACGTATTAAAAGTCAACCACTTTGCCTTCAGCTGCAGCAGCAGAGACCAGGACGACTCCCCTCTGCTCTTTAGGGAATGGGACTCGAGGCTGCGAGTGATTTGCTCATTGATTATTCAGTTATTCAGTTTTACCTGTGGGTGCTGGGTGTGAGTGTGCACACACAAACCTGCTCTGAGCCATAGTTAAACCCTAGTTGGTCCAATAGTCTATTTATGGAGGTTTGTGTGGGGAGCGTCTGGAACATCAATGAGTCCAAGTAACACATTCCAGATGGGGACATCCGCAAAGGTCTCACTGGTAAATTAAATTATAACATCATTAGGACTTTTGTCTGGTTAAATGAAGAATAAAAATACAGGTAAGTATATTATATAATGAATGTATCCTACTCTATAGTGTCATGTTATATTACACCATATTTTTTATATTGCATTGTCTCATATATCATGTTGTATCTCATTGGACAGCACTGTATTACATGACATATCATTACATCGTATCATAATGCCTTGAACTGCATCATTCCAGATTGCATCATATTTTGTTGTTTTGTCTCATTTTGCTTTGTATTGTATCAGGTTTTGTCGGGTATTGTATTATGTCATACTGAATCATGTATCACATTGTGGTTGGTTTTGTTTTGGAACTGTTTTGCTGTATCTGGCAAAAAAGAAGTGTGTGTTTTTGTGGTGTGTATCTGATCAAATACAGGATACATAGAGTATTACACGTCATGTGGTATTGTTTTGAATTGTATCATATCATATTATATATTTTATTGATTCACATTGTGTCATACTGAATCAAGTTGTATCATATTGTATTGTATTATATTGTAATTGATCATACTGTATTGTATCATATCGTGTTGTATCATATTGTATTTTATCATATTGTATCGTATTGTATCATACTGTATCAAATTGTATTATATTGTATTGTATTTTATCATATTGCATTGTGTCATAATGTATCATATTGCATTGTTTTGTGTCATGTGATATCACACTGTATTGTATCATATCATATTGTATCGTATTATATCATACTGTGTCATATTGTATTGTTTTGCATCACATTTTATCATATCACATTGTATTGTTTCACACTGTATCATACCGTATTGTATTGTATCATATTGTATCATATTGCATTGTTTCGTATCACACTGTATCATATCGTATTGTACTGTATCATACCGTATTGTATTGTATTGTATTGTATCATATTGTATCGTATTATATCGTACTGTGTCATATTGTATTGTATTGTATCATATTGTGTCATATTGTATTGTTTCGTATCACACTGTATCATATCGTATTGTACTGTATCATACCGTATTGTATTGTATTGTATTGTATCATATTGTATCGTATTATATCGTACTGTGTCATATTGTATTGTATTGTATCATATTGTATTGTTTCGTATCACACTGTATCATATCGTATCGTACTGTATCATACCGTATTGTACTGTATCATATTGTATCGTATTATATCGGACTGTGTCATATTGTATTGTATTGTATCATATTGTGTCATATTGTATTGTTTCGTATCACACTGTATCATATTGTATTGTACTGTATCATACCGTATTGTATTGTATCATATTGTATCGTATTATATCATACTGTGTCATATTGTATTGTATCGTATTGTGTCATATTGTATTGTATTGTATCACATAACACATTGTATTGTTTCACACTGTGTCATTTTGATTCATTTGGTATTATGCCATATTGTACTGTATCACATCGTATTGTATTGTGCCACAACATATCGACTTGTAATGTATTGCACCATATCACATCAAATCATATTTTTTCAAAGTGGTTTGCACCATAATTTTACAGTATTGTACTGTATTGCATTGAATGATGTCACATTGTGTTGTGTCAAACTGCATTGTTTTAGCCTGGTAAACCAGACAATATACTGTATGTGTATCTATAGTCTGGCCACGGTCCACTGAAATTACTCATTCATAGGGGTGGGAACAACGGTTGTCAATCAAACTGTCTTCACATGCTATTGGATAGCGCTAGAGCCGTTTAGCAACAACTGGAACCAGCTGGTAGATTAAACTTTTACCGTATCCCGTCGGCAAAGCAGCCAATAAATCCTCTTTCAAAATAAAAGACTTAAGTGCCTCTATCTGTTCACGTCTTAAAGAAAAGCCCAAATCTAAATCGTCCAAAGTTGATAATAAAGACGTTTCAAACGAACGCGGTTCCTGAGCTGCCGCGATGTTGTTTAAATTCAGAACCGGACCTCTGATGTCATCGGCTAATCCCGTCCACCAACCCGTTTAAGCATTGTGATTGGCCCGGTACGAGACTGCCAATCAGTGGGCTGCAGAGGTTCCAATGAAGCTAGACCAAAGTCTGCAGAGCAGAACTGATGGTCTAATATACTAGGCTAGCATTGTTTTTCATCACTTCATAATTTATTATATTCATACTGTTTTGTATTGCATTACAATTCAGTATTTTCTCATATTATTCCACATCGTAACAGAAATTCAACTTTGGGCATTGGACAGTTTTCTTTTCCCTTGTATATTTAGTTTTATTGCACTATAATCTTTCTGATCAATTGGTAATATGCTACACATTTAGACATTTTTCATTTTTTAATTTCCTCCCACAGCAGTATGACCTGCAGTTTCACCTCTTGATCACAAATTTGGTTAAAAGCTCCCACAGACACTGCAGCTGTATAGTTTTTTAAACGACATATTTAAAACTTAAACATCAAAATTTGGACAAATCAAACAGGAGTACAGGGCGAAAGACTTCCCTTCCCAAGTGGACAGTATCCATTTTGGTCCAGGGGAATGGCCTGACAGCTGAGATAAAGAACATTCTGGTCTCTGTCATGCTGCCACGGCCCCTTCTGTGGCGGCGCTAAAAATACACACAGTCTGGTGTCGCCATACCAGTCAGCCGTCAAGGAGATGGAGGGAAGCAAGGGGGAGGGATGAAAGGAAAGTGACAGACAGGCAGACAGATACAAGTCAAACCATTTGACACGCAGCAGAGAAGAATGAGAGGAAGCTGAAATCAAAGAGAAGACATTCAGGAGGAAGGTGATACGGCTCACTGTAATATTGCAACAAGGAATGTGTAGGAGTCTCACCACATAGCTCGAGCCTCCAAGCTGATCAAATAAGGTACACAAACAGAGCAGTACACAAAGTACTGTGCAATCACATTCAGTACGCCTTGTTAAAGATCTCAATACCTTTGATTACTTTATAGCCAAGAATGTCAACGCAAGCTACATTTTTCACTAATTACAACAGGAAATTAAAATAAACAGAATCCCAATGATTTGCAGTAATTACAATTACAAATCAGGTTTTCTTAAACAAATCTTCTAACCACAACAGATTTGTCTAATTAGCTATCGAGGACGTTTAAATCAATGGCGTAGATTTGCTCTTGACATTGGTGGGGACCAGGATGGTACGACACGGGATGGGACGAGGGGGGGTTCGAGTGCGCTCACCAAAACAGGACGAGAAGAATTAAACGAGCCACTTAGATCTGGGACGGTCCGAACCGGACTGAAGTTACCTTAGGCCCACCGGGAAAATGCACGATGGCCAGTCCAATCCGCATCCAGCAGGGAAGGTGCCATCGCCGGGCGGCTCGGAGCGAGGTTCGCGCCGGTCGATCCAGACACACCTCCTTCCCCTGGACGCAGGTCCACGCACAGTAGGACAGCATCTCGGTTAGCTGGGCTGCACGTATTATTAGTGGGGGTGCAGCGCTATGTCTCCACGCTTGGGTTGACTTATTGGTGGGGACACATCATCTCCGTCCATACCAAATCTACGCCCATGCATTCAAATTCTTCAACATGTGACAGTACTGTTATTCAAATTTGACTCATTCTCAACTACGTACAAGGCTAAAACTTTTTCCACAAAAATCTGTTTAATTTTTAAAAACATCCCCATACCATGATAATGCAGCCGCCGTACCTTCCTGTAGGGTCGGCTACTGATCCCATCTGAGATGCATGGGTTGCTGTTCTCATCAAATCAGTGTTTTCCACGTTAGGTTCATTTATACCTAAGTTGACAAGAAACGACAACGAGACGGATTCGCAAATTACAAAAGGCACACAAAAGCACTGATTGTTAGCCGTTTTAATGCTAAATCTAAACAAGATTATACGCTTCGGCTCTTCGAGGCCCTAACCTGCCTGATCTCATTTTCTCAAAGTGAAACGGATGCAGACAAAGAAAGCTGATTACAGCCAGTACACACAGTTTTACATGTCTCCATCCCTCCATGCATCCTGTCTCTTCCTGAAATCGAGTTATGAAAATCTGATTTGGGCCTTTTAATCCCCCCCCCCCCCCCCCC
>SSNR01000014.1:1916631-1963372 GCA_006937965.1 Callopanchax toddi
CCCCCCCCCCCCCCCCAAAAAAAAAAGAAGCTCTCTTTACTTCTTGCGCTTCAGCAGCAATCTGCGTGATGGGAAACAGGCTAATCAGAGAGGCATTTACAGCCTGGATGAAAGGAGCTGTGTTTTTGCAGAATGGGATTGTTTTCCCCTGTCAACGTCCTCACGCATCCTGGGACGCGTGTTTCCCGCCCACGCCTCAAGTCATCCTCGTTTGGTTGTTAACGCACAATAGTGAAAATTGCTACTGGTGAAAGGAGATTTGATGAACCTCTTTGTACTTTGATCCAAAGTTTTAGACCAAATGCAGCACATGATGGTGTTTTTAGTTGTAGTTGTCAGAATGTCCACCAGGTGGAGTCCTTGTAATTCATTTGACATTGTGGATGTATTGATTTACCCCTCAAATGAAGTAGAACCTGCTGGAGTTTGTTTCTTTATTATTGCAGTGACTGTGGAAATTGATTTTTCTTCATCCAAAACATGTAACCCCCTCAATTCTTTGCTTTTATAATAACTCATTTGTTTTTTCTTCCTCCCTTTCTTGCACCCCTTCCCCAACAACCAGCTTAATCCTCAGCAACTGGGTCTATTAGGCTTTCCTAATTAGTGAGCAAATGCTAAACACTCACGTAGCTTCCGTGAATGCTCGTTTAAACAGGGTGCCCATAAAAACAGGCACATAATAACGTTATCACCAAACCCCCCCCCCCCCGTTGATCCCACTCTACATTCACCTAGGAGGTCACTGGACGTGGAGGTTTTCTTTGTCCGGCGACCTCCAGCTGTTTCAAACAAAACCCAAACAAGCACATGCCAGATTATGGATGAAGGTGGGAACAGAGAGAACTGAAACCAGGGACAACAAAGGCAGGTATAGAGGGTGACACTGCCCTGGAAACAGCTAGGTAACAACAAGAAACAGCAGAGCAGAGTATTATGAGAGGCTGGTAAAGATTAGAGCCGGAAGAATAGAAGGAAACACAATCAGAAAGCTGGAGAAAATACAAATCAGTGACTGAAACTTCAAAAAGACACCAGTCTGGAAAGTCAAAACTTAACTTGTTCAAGCAAAGAGAGCTGAAGTGTAACTTAAAGCAGCACTCCGGAGGATTTCATCAGGAGAGCAGTTTTTGAATCTAGCGTCCAAAGGCTCCTCCTCAAAACATCTCGACACGCGCGTCCGGTCGCGTGTGCGCGCGTGCACACGGCGCATATACTTCGGACATGAACTGTACCGCTCAATGTGTAGGGTTTAATCACTCACAGTTCACAATCTTATTCCAACAATACTACGAGGGTCTGAAGAGCCCTCTCTGTCCCTGCTGCTTCTGATATTAGCTCTGTTAGCAGAGAGCTGCTGCTGGACTCTGAAGCTGAACTTGACTCGGCCCTGGATGAACTTTCTGACCAAAATAAACGCGTAATCCTGTCAAGTCTTGCCATTCTGTGAGGTGAAAGGTTTAAAAATAAAAATAAACCCGTCTTTAGCTGGAGAATGGGTAGGTTTTTAGTAGAAATGAGCCGTGAGTCCTCAGTGAACGGCTGAGACGGCAGAGAAACACACGGAGCGTCCTGTACGACAGCGCCCCCTACTGGTACAGGTTTGCTCGATGTGCGTGCATGTTGAGAGAATGCAGAAATTTGAATTTCATTGGCTGAAAAATGTCGGCGGCAAGAAATAATGGAAAGGGGTCTCTAGGAGGAAGGAGGGTCTTCATCAGAATGACAGATGTTGTGGAACTCAACCCATAGATCATAGTTTAGACCTGAAATATCATTTAAAACATTTAGAAAACTTTGATACAGAGAAAAATGCTCCAGAGAGCCGCTTTAAAAGGGGAAAAAATAGAAATACTTACCATCTGGGGCGACATTAGCTCAGTTGGGAGAGTGGCCGGTCTGGTAACCGGAGGGTCACCGGTTCGATCCCCAGCTCTGGCTGGGTTAGATTGTCGTTGTGTCCTTGGGCAAGACACTTCACCCAACTTGCCTGTGTGAATGTGAGTGTGACTGTGTGTGAATGTTGGTGGTGGTCAGAAGGGCCGATGGCGCAGAATGGCAGCCTCGCTTCTGTCAGTCTGCCCCAGGGCAGCTGTGGCTACAGACGTCTGTCGTAGTTTACCACCACCGGTGAGAATGACTGTGTGAATGAATAATGCAACTCTGTAAGTGACCTAAAAAGCGCTATATAAAACTGATGCATTATTATTATTATCTTCATTGTAGATAGCTTCCTGAATGGCCTCTGTTTGACAATATGGAGTTTTACACGGATAAAGTGCCCTCTTAAAAAAGGTCTATTCTTTACATTTTTAGTTAACATGAAATCCTCTGGTTTTTTCAAGCAGCAGCTAAATGTAGCACAGGTTGCCAACCCACCACAGGGACAAAATACCAAACATCAGCACCTGGTACTCCATTGAGTACCTCATTAAAAAAAGTTATGTGTACCCCTGGATGTAGTAATTATTCATAACTATACACAGAAGTCACACAGTTTAAGTCTCCTTGCTTGAAGCAAAAACAAAAACAAGTTACATGTTACTTGCATGCATAAAATTCACCATCATCAGCAAAAAGTATCTCTTCTAGTACAGCCAGGGGTCAAGTCCAGCTGGAAGTTCTTAATATTTCGGCTGAATTAACTGTAATGTGAAAAAGGACAGTGGTGTAAAAGTCCATGAAATAATGTTTGCATGAACACCTATGAAGGTTTATTGGACTGAAGTTGTTTTATGATTGCAGCCAGTGCTTTGAGTGGGCCGGTATGCAGCACTGGCACATTAGAAGTTTACTCCTCTGTGTACCAGCACCTTTTTTCACCATACTGGTGCGTACAAGGACTCAAACACTGGAACACTGACCAAGGAGGAGGGGGCATGTCCCTCCCACCCACCATGCACTCGCACTGCAGTTTGGACCCCTCCCCCTGGACAACCAGACCAGAACTTCTACTCCACTCAAAGCGCTGATGGCACCAATCCACTCTGGAGTTAGGTCTATTGTATGATGATCTAATGCTGGGATATTCAATAGGCGGCCCGTGGGCCTGATGCAACCCACGACCCACATGTTTCTGGCCCACCAGCCAGATATATGAACTTTTTGCCTGCTTGTTTTTCCCCTGTGCCCTGTCCATCTGTAGAGCAAACAGAATAGATGTCTGAGTGCCAGGAACAAGCCCAACAGATTTTGCTGTTCCAGGCAAGACGCTGCAGCTACTGCTATAATACTCCACCTGACTTATATTTAAATATAAATTGAAAAACTCTTTATTAGAATTGTTTTTTGGTTTGATTGGAATCCCAATGGACACGGAGACTGAAAAGAAGAAGGGTACAGAAAGAAGAGTGGGGGAGAAAGTAAACAGAGAAAAAGAAGAGAACAAGAGACATGAAGAATCCACTTCTAGACCTGCAGATAAAGCACAAACAAACAAAACAGGGAGAAAAATATAACAGCAACAAACAGCATGTGAATATATACAACAGTTGTGATATCCTTAAAATGTACAGGTAGCGCCTATTGAAGTGATTTCTTGATTGAAACAGGTGTGGCAGTAATCAGGCCTGGGGGTGGCTACAGAAACTGAACTCAGGTGTGATAAACCACAGTTAAGTTATTTTTTTAACAAGGGGGGCAATCACTTTTTCACACAGGGCCATGTAGGTTTGGATCTTTTTTCTCCCTAAATAATAAAAACCATCATTTAAAAACTGCATTTTGTGGTTACTTGTGTTATCTTTGACTAATAGTTAAATGTGTTTGATGATCAGAAACATTTTGTGTGACAAACATGCAAAAGAATAAGAAATCAGGAAGGGGGCAAAGAGTTTTTCACACCACTGTATATGGTAAAGACTAATTCAAGGTGTGTTCAGTGCCAACCACAACCCCAGTCAACGTGTCTGAAAACACCTGTCTTTATGTGAACACCTTGTGTTTTTTTGGTTTTGCATGAGAGTGTGTATGTGCATGCGTAGACCTGCATGTGCCCCTAAGTCATCTAATGGTAGATGCTCATGCTGGGATTTGAGCCTGGGTTTCTGAGGTGGTAGGTGGCTTTTTCTACCAGTTTAAACATTTAATCAGCCCTCTGCCTTTAAAATCTTGTTCTGTGCAAATCAGTGCTGAAACCACACACACCCTCAGCCCACGGGAGTCTCCACGGAGTGTCACGTGGCTCATCCCGATTCGTAATGGAATACCCCTGAATCTAATGGTTTGTTTGAATAAACTCACATCCAAAATGAATTGTTTCCACCTGAGAACAACTTGTCTCCAAAATGATGAATTTGGACTAGCCATTAGCTCATCAGTCCTGGATATAAACTCCATTTCTCCCAGCTGATGCCATTAAGAAAGCTAGTAATTATTTATAAGTTTAACGAAAAGAGGACCATTCAGATCACACTGAAGAATTTAAAAATATGTATTGCTGCCATCTTAGAAAGTTATCTCACCCCCATAATTTCACATTAAGATAATTTCATAAAACTTGCCACTTATACATTCAGCATTACAGTTTTTTTTTGCCGAATATTTAATATGATACAATTTGCTGATGTTAAATACTAGGGATGTACCGATACCACTTTTTTCAAAACCGATCCGATACCGATACTTAAATCTGAGTACTCGCCGATACCGATACTTCTATCACACAAAAAATGCAACAAATTGGAATACAGGTTTTATTTTTTCCTCTCTGCTTTTTACAACAAATAACTGAATTAGATAAAAAATAAAATATATTAATAAAAATGATCACAAAACTAAAATATAAGGTGAAAAATAACCATTTCCTGTGATTTCACAGTGAAATTATTGCAGTTTTCCACATTTTAAGCAAATAAAACGAACTATTTGGCACCATCTCCAGCTCTCAACCCACACTGTTCCTCTTTAGCTCAATAGCTCCCCCTAGTGTTCAATATAAGAAACTACAACATAAATCACAAGTCACAGACAGTGAAGCCACTGGTATCAGTTCCTGGTATCAGGTAACTTTAACCAATACCGATACTGGTATCGGGCCGATACCTATATACCGATACATCCCTATTAAATACACATGTGGAAAATGTGATAGTGGCGTAAATCGCTTTAAACACTATAACATTTTGTGGATGTTTTAAGAAGGCAGCAACACACTTTGATTTTGTTGCAACCGGACTAGCCGTTAGCTCACCAGCCCTGGAAGCTCTCTACAAGTTCGATAGTAATTATTTCATATTTTTACACAAAAACACCACTTCAAAACTGCTAAAAAAAAATCCATTGTGAAAAAGGGTTGCTCCAGATTAAAAAAAAGAAAGAAACAAACATTTCTAACATTCTTTTATTTGAGCCAACAGGAACACCCCAGCTAACCTTGGGGTGTCATTAGCTGCACAAACTGTTAGCTGGCCTAATCAGACGTGTTGGGGCCCACTTTGTGTTCTGGCATCAGCTGCATGAGTTCTGCTTGCCAGCTTTGCTTTCAGGTGCATATTGGGTACGTTTGTGAGAATTAGCACATTTGGCCTCAATCAGAGCAACTATGTGTGGCGACCTTTATTTGGGGAAAGCCCACAGCAGTGTGATTTTCACAGGCCTGTTGGACCGGATTATTACAGAGCATAGACATTTTAGTAGCATCTCTAAGTCTGTTCTCCACAAGCAAATCGTGCAGTCATTAAATACCACATTGAACACGAAAAATCATTACAGAAAAATAATATCAATCAGCACAATGCGCCACTTTTCCCGAGCAACTCGTCCACGTAGATACCGCCGTCGTGCCAACTCGCACAGACTCACAAACTTCCCTCATCTTAGAGGACTGATGACATGATTGGGTTCCAGCACACGATTCCCATCGCCGCCTCCTCCCTCCCTCTCAGCCCCAGCAGAGCTGAAGTTGTTGCCTCCCTGCAGGGAAGCAGGTTTCGGACGCTTAGGCTAACAGTCAGTTAACAGGTAGAACTACCTGGAACCCCTCTGTGAGTTCGAAGACACGCTGAGCGCGTTTCATCTTTCAAAATCACATTAGTGCGCCACTCCTAAAAACATCACAGCAAAGAGAGAGGGGAAAAAAACACACATCAAAGGCTGTTTACTTGTGTTTTACTGTGTTAAATTATTTGCACAACCCATGACAAAGTGCTTTTATGCCTCTTAACATCCACATTGGAAATAAGAATGTGACTATGATTTGATAGCTATAAGGGGAATTTGGTGCATTTAAGTGGTTTGTTTCTGTCATTTTGTTTTAAAGCCACAGGATGCTCAAGAAACTTGTTCTTCTCAGACAAAAATGAAAAAGGCAATACAAGATGTCGGTTTTTACATCATCCTTTGAGTCAGAGACTAACAAAACCACTGATTCTGAAACACGAAGCCAATAAAGTAGTACGGTAAAAATTAAAAACACGGCCTGGTTGGGAACGAGTCCCAGGTGGAGGAGTTTAAGTATTTCAAGGTCTTGTTCGAGAGTGATGACGAAATGAAGCAGGAGATTGGTAGGGGGACTGGGGCTGTACCAATCAGCTGCAATCAAGAGCTGAGTCAAAACTGTCAATCTATACAGCTCAAAAAAAAAAAAAAAAAAAGGAAAGGAACGATTTTTAATCAGAGTCTGGTATCCAGGCAGGTAAACTTCTTGGATATCAGTCAAGTAGTAATAATCAGTGACTTTGGTGTTAATGAAATTAACAACAGGTGCAACGACGACCATAAAACAGGAAGTTTTTTTAATTATTTTTTTTGGTGTCTTTTGGCATTTGACTAGGGTCAGCGTCACTGCTGGTAGTATGAGGCGATACCTGGACCCTACAGAGGTTGTACAGGCAGTCCTGAAGTGGTGAGAGTATGCAGGCTGTTCCTGTGGGATGAAGAAATTGATACCACTGACTGGACTCCACATCGCCTGTAAGACATCATGTTTAGGTCCATCTGATGCTGCTAGGTTGTACCTCAAACAGTCTGATGATGCTCTGGATTTGGGAGGAGATACCCCAGGACCTCAGTTCTTCATCTCATAAGGAGCCTTGATGTTGTCAGGCTGCGTTTAAGCACATGTGGGACATATTAACCAAAGTAAAGTTAGTTGACCGTATAAAACACAAAAGTGGATACAAGCAGTCAGTTTTAGAGACATTGAGTTAAAATATAGTATTGCAGTAGTTAAGGGTCACCCCCATCATATGCTAGAAGACGTAGAGATGTACCGATACCACTTTTTTCAAAACCGATCCGATACTTAAATCTGAGTACTCGCCGATACCGAGTACCGATACTTCTACCACATAAAAAAATGCAACAAATTGGAATACGGGTTTTATTTTTTCTTCTCTGCTTTTTACAACAAATAACTGAGTTAGATATAAAAAAATAAAATATATTAATGAAAATGATCACAAAACTAAAATATAAGGTGAAAAATAACCATTTTCTGTGATTTCACAGTGAAATTATTGAAGTTTTCCACATTTTAACCAAATAAAATGAACTATTTGGCACCATCTCCAGCTCTCAACCCACACTGTTCCCCTTTAGCTCAATAGCTCCCCCTAGTGTTCAATATAGGAAACTACAACAGAAATCACAAGTCACAGACAGTGAATACGGTTCCTGGTATCGGGCCGATACCAGTATCGGTACATCCCTAGCTAGAAGTGCTACAACTTGAGACTTTGGTTAAAACTTACTGATGGAGTCAACCATGTTTGTTGATAATAAAATATCTCACAAACAAGTGGTTGGATTTTAATAAAACTCATAAAGTCTTCATTGGATGTACATGTACAAATGATTGATTTTTGGCTAACTATATCAAATCAGGTGGTCTGAGAACATCCCTAATACTGACTTGTGGACAATGACTCACATGAAACAACCAATCAGCTGGGATGTAAAAGAAAAATTAAACCAAAAAGGGCCAGAAACACTTAGCATACATCAGCTGATATCACAAGGCAATCATTGGACTGGAATCCATAGGGCAGGGCTATTCAATAGGCAGCCCGCGGGCCAGATCCAGCCCACGACCCGCATGTTTCTGGCCCACTATGCACCCCTAACAATAACTTTTTAACCATCTAAAGATAGATGCTGGTGTCGCGATTCAAATCCCGGTCTCCCAGGTTGAAGGTGGGATCATCTACCTTTCGGCCACCGTCTCCTTTAGGGAGAAAAAATGCCATTTTAAAATAGATCACAGGTTTCTTTTCATCCTTTCAAAGAAAATACATTAAGAACTGAATTAGGTTACATTTATATTTCTAATATGACAAACTGCCTTCACAGTAGCAAAATGATTAACTTGATGAAGATCCGCATGTGGCGTTCGGTAAAAATAGACTTATTGCGGAAAGTTAACTTTGCTCCGCAGCCGCACCGGAGTCGGTGTGAAGGCTCTGATTGGAATCCATGGTTTTTAATCCTCGTGAAGTCTGCATCGTACCGCATCCGGTGTGAAGTAGCCTTAACCCCTCACCTCCACCAGCCCACGGACCTCACCACGAAGTGTCATGTGGCCCTTCCCAGTTTTTAATTGAATACCCCTGCTGTAGGGGAAGAGAAAAGTTGAGACGTAAACATACCTGGAGAAGATCAGCTGAGAGTGAGGTGAAGGAAGCCATAGTGATGTGGACTAGAATGACGAAGAATGTCCAGAACGGATTTTGTTAACGGGTGGTTATGGATGCCCTACGCCCCCCTAGAAGTCTACCTGAATAACTAATGTAGAGTAAACTAGACACAATGTACAGTATACCTTTGAACAGCTTATCCTACCAAGTTGTGTTTAAGCCTAACTAGTTTTAAAGTAGCACCAACACTTTTAGGCATAACAACTCAAATTTGTCCCGTTTGACGTCTAATTAGTGCTATTAAATGCTATTCTCGTGCCGTAAAAGCCACCATTTATAGTAAAATGTCAGTATTTTTGCCTGCTAGACTTGCAAAACCATCCATTTGGTGAGCTGTCTAATCATTACCCATCCGATCCAATAGTGTTTCAGTTCCATTACTCCTTCCACACTCTTACACACCTGTCCATCTCTGCCTTTATCTTCTATTAGTCCTGGATTCATCCATCCTACCCCTCTCTCAGTGATATAAAAGCTGGACGTGGGAGGAATCGGATGAAAAACAAACATTGAAGAAAAGTAAAAAAGGGGTTTGTGGTTTGGGTGTGAGTCAGCAGAGCAGTGACAAAGCTAGCAATAGTAGAGTGTTTTTGAAAAAGCCAGCGTCCTGTCATGGGCGCATGAATCCTGCTGGGCGGTCATGCACACTGCCCTTTGCCTTCCCCTCTCCTCCATCCGTACTTAAATCTTTTGAAGCACAGATGTGGGCTGACAGTGGTTATTTCTTATCCTGCCGTGGCAGTTTTATGTGTCAAAAGCACTCAATACACATCGGATAGAAGCGTTCGGGGTCATTATGAATCCCAGCACCCTGGCGGGGCGGGAGACGCCTGGACCTGCCAATACTGTCGTGTTTTATGCTCGTCTCCTCTCGGAGTTTGTGTGCTTGTGTATGTGTGTGCCGACGGAGGGTTTACGGGGTTACAGTCACCAGCATGCCGGGCACAAACTTTGCCCTCCGCATAGCTAGTGGTGTCAGTGTCGCTGGCCCCTTTTGGCACAAACAGCACAGAGGGGCCAAAAGCAGAGCACAGCCTTTGTTCTCCCCAATGATGTTTTAGCTGACTGCACAGCCAAACTCAAACATAGAATCCTAATGGCAAACTGTTACTGGAAGTGCTGATAAAGCAGGAGAAGTACCATTACAGAGAAACTTAACGGCAACATAAAGATGCAACTCAACGGATGAATGCGGCTCTAAATAACAAAACCAAATTAAAAGCTTGGAAGCATAATGCTAATTTTGCCGGCCTGTTGAGACCCAGCTGCAACCCCAACAAGCTGCAGCTCACAAATAAGCATTCAGTGACTCACTCACTAAAGTACAACTATGTGACATACTTTCTAAACTGTTTGTATTTTGCATGACAAACAGTGTTTACTTTCCTTTAAACCAGCATATGGACTCCATTAAACTGTTTGCCCTTTTCCCTGATCCACATAAAGGAAAGAGTGGGGACTATTCAAGGAACGTTTACATTAAAAAAATCAAACTGAGTGAGTAATTATACCCATTAAAGCTACAATCAATCAAAAATAAATTCTGTAAAAAGCAAATACTTAAAGAAAAAATCAAGTTTTAATGGTTGATGCATTTAACGAACACAAAATGGAAAACATTTCAGACAGAAAAAGGACTGAAATGATTTCTTCTGTATTTAAAAAAATAAATAAATTAAAGATCAAGCGTTCTTTGAATAAATTAATATGAGTGAGCAGAAACTTAATCATATATACAGTCCAGTGATGGGAGTACGAGAAGATAGAAAAAACAAAAAATACAACAAAGTTAAGAGGATCCCGGACAAGCCCCCAATATGTGATGAGCACAAACCTTGCCCAGGTTTTTTTTGAATGATGGAAATGTGCACTAATTATTAAATAATATAAAATAATAAGAAGCCTAGCATTCATAGAAGAAATGCACATTTCCAAAACTAATATCTTATGATTACACATATTCTGTATGTAGCCTTGGGTACTTATAGGGCTTCATACAGGATATATGAAGGAATGCACATGTTAGGTAATGGGTACTTATAGGGGGGGGGACATACAGAATAGGTACTGGGTACTTATGTAGTTATGTGCAGGATATTTAGAGTGGTATTTACAGGTTCACCTTAGGGATGCACGATACACATTTTTTCCCCGATTCCAATTTTATCAGATTCCAATACCTGAATTTGGACATCTGCCAATTCTGATACTATTCTAATACCAGAGCCATACCATTTGCTATAATATCTAATATATATCTAACACACTTCTGTTTCAGCCAGCAACTTGGGGCCATTGAATATTGCCTCCTGGCCTCAAACGTCACAGTTAATACAAAAAAATGAACTATTGTTTACAAGGACTGGGTTCTCCTCATTCACAGTGAAGAGCTGTTCAGAAGATTTGACTCGTTCATGAACGTCACATCACTACGAGAGGAGAGAGGAGGAAGAAAAGTGATTTTCTGTTTTATTTTGACCAGTTTTGCTTTGTTTAGGTCTGACTTTGACCAACAGCGGTCTGTTTAGTAATAAAGCACCGAAAATTACAACAGTGGAGCTGTTTTTAAGAGAGTAGAGCATTATAATAGCATTACTTCTGTGTTTATTTACTGGAGTTACTGTAAACTATCGAGCGTCCAGTAAAGTGGCAACAGTGTAGAGGGATTCACTTTTGATGCCACTAAATCTCCTGCTGACAGCTTAGAGAAGCGTGTTTTTCATTGTTTTGATGCCGCGGTCAGTACTGTTCTCCCTCGGCTAGCAGGAGTTTTAAAACGGTGATGGCTGGGATTACGTCAGAGGTCGCTGAACTGAATTTCCTCGTTTCCTCGAAACAGCAGGTTCGCAAACATTGCAGGTTGCTGTCTTGCTCTGCGGCGTTTCGACCGTAAAATATTTCCACACCGCGGACATGTGTGGAAAAGTTCAGCGCTGCTCAGTGCTAACCTGCTACCTGCAAACTGCAGCGGGTGTCCTTAAAGGAGAAGCGTCATCTCCGTCTGTGTCTCACTGGGGCACAGACATGTCTAGCCCAGGCTCACTTGTGTAGTCATTATAGCAGACAGCAGATCGGACATTTCCGATCCGTGAATCCGCTGATCCTGGATCGGATCAGCCCAATCCCTAGTTCACATACAGGGAAATTATTTTGTATTTACAGGCGTATGTATAAGGTATGTACTGGGTAATTATTGGGTTAATTATGGGGTAAGTACTGGGTACTTAAGAGGGTATATGCCAGGTACTTGCAAGGATATGTTAGTGGTACTGGGTACTTACAGAAATAAATACAGGTTACGCACCGGATGGATGCTCGAGGTTACTACCAGGGTAAGCACATACCATCATAAGTACACTGGTTACCCCTAAGTACCTGTCCCATAAGTAATGGGCTGTCTTATTTTTTGCTACCGATATTTTGCTAATGAACACAGAGACACACATCCAAAAACATCATTGCCTGTCTTTTGACTTTCAGCAGCAGGCAATTAAGAGCTCTTTGGGTCACATAAACTATAAGTAAATAAATTATAACTAAAGCTACGCTTTAACCAGAAAATCAAAAATTTTTATTGCAAAAGACATGATAAGCAGCAGCGAAGACACAAGCAGACGCAGCTCACGCTCTACATTTAACACACACTTCCTCTCTAGTAAAAACCACGATCCATCCGTAAGCCCTTTCCCCTGACGGCAGCACACAAGTGCACCGAATGTCTCCAATTTAAAGCCTCAAACAAAGAGTCTCTGCTTATGATACATGTTGGCTTCACTGACCGCGCAGATCTAATATTCAGTGTGAGTCATCAACTGTGGAGGGAAAACAGCAGCCGCTCTCTTTCTGTTTGGCTGCAGGTACATTGAAGAGCATTAAATTCCCATTAGGGGTCCTTAGGTCTGTGTTTTCACCCGCGGTGGCTGACTAATGGGAGAACCGGGCCGGGATGAATCCGTCATGGTTTAGCTGCACCGGCGGTGGCGGCGGCTTGGCCCTGGCAAAAAGCAGCCACAATAGGACCTCTGCTTTGCTCAAAGGTTGCTATTGATCCGCAAGTGGCTGGGAATCAGAAGGACGTGGAGGGAATGATAAGACCGTCTCGCTGCCTACGCTTTCTGCAAACTCTCCTTCTGCAGAGGGGAGGACCCCTGCTGGCAGTCCGGGCTCCAGTCAGAGGTGATACTTGTCTAAAATGTCCTGAGGCCTCGAGGCTGAAAAATTTTTCAACAAAATGATGCAACCAGTCAGGCTAGGAGAAACAGTCCTAATTAAAATGTTTTTTTATCTTCTTCTCTACTGATTCACATTACAGTAACCGAGAAAAATTCAACATTTATGTGCTAATTTCATGCTTTTCTATTATGGTTCTTTGACCTTTTAGCTTGGAGGTCACCTACTTGGTAGACCACATTTTATCCTACTGAATCACACACTAAATTTAGCTATAAAAACAATATCTTTAAAATTTTCTCAGACTTAGTTGTACATTTTTACATTACTATTATTTCACATTATATCTGTATTATAAACCTTAATTTCTTTGCTTTTCCCCCCCGAGAAAGTTAAAGTTAATTGCTCCAAATTTATTTACCCAGAATAAGAGCTTAAATTTATTTTACAAAAGGGAATTTGGCTAAATTAAAAAGTATTTAAAAATTATTCCAATTTCTATCACACTAAAATTTCTCTAGCGCCCCCTATCTTTGAGTCAGTTCCTCCAAGTCTGAGGTCACGGTTTTTGACTAGAAAAGGTGGAATGCTTTCTGCAGGTTGGGAATGAGTTCCTGCCTCAAATGGAGGAGTTTAAGTATCTTGGTGTCTTGTTCTTGAGTGATGGCGTCTTCAGGAATGAGGGCGACGCTCCAGTCTGTCGTGGTGAAGAGGGAGCTGCGTTGAAGGCAAAACTCTCAAGTTTACTGGTGCGTCTACGTATCTACCCTCACCATATGGTCATGAGATGTGGATCATGACAGAAAAATAATAAGATCCTGGATACAAGCAGTTGAAATGAGCTTCCTCTGTAGGGTGGCTGTCCTCCTTAGAGATAAGGTGAGGAGCTCCGTCATCCGGGGAAATTTAGAGTAAAGTCGCCGCTCCTCCACATCGAAAGAAATCACCTGAGGTGGTTTAGGTATCTCTAATGACGATGCCTCCTGGGCGCCTTCCCTTGGAGGTTTTCCATGTACGTCCCACTGGAAGGAGACCCTGGAAAGACCAAGGATTTTCTGACAGTATGTATCCTGGGAACACTTTGGAATCCATCAAAATGAACTGGGGAATGTCACTAGGGCGAGGGATGTCTGGGCTCCTCTCCTGGACCTGTTACCTCAGAGAAGATGGATGGATGAATGGACACTTTAGTTCCTTTATGTTAATGAAACATACACCGAACTTACCGGAAAAACAGAAACAAACACCTAACAACTAAAACACACAAGAAAAAAAATCGAAGACGAAACTTTATTATCATTATTAGCCAAAATTAAAACTAAACATTTATTTTTTCTTTGGCTTAGATGCCAAAAGGTCAAAAATATTGGAATTCCAATGTTTTTATTTAGATTTTTTTTTAAATTTAACCGAGTTATTTTCTCAAAGCCCAAATAAACATGAATCCACCTCCATGCTTAACAACTAACAAGTTTTTTCTATCAAAAAAGTTGCGATGATTTATCTCTAAGATTAAAAATATGAACCAGGAACAAGCTGAAAAAAAATAACATTTTCAATTAAAGCAATGGAAATAAAAAATAATCTAGGACAACACAAAAGAAAGAGAAAATCACAAACTAAATTTTTTTAATAATTGGTGACAAACACAGACCAAAAAACAGAAGAAATATTAAATGTTTAAAATGACAGCTCTTACCAAATATTGTCAAAATATTTTACGTTTTTAAATGAAAGAGAATCATTAATATTTTTTAGGATCGATACTGAATTATAAGTACATGGAATACCTTTATATACTTTAAACACTTTAGGAATATCTTGAAAATTATGATTTTGGAATCAAACGCGTCCATATGGAAAACCCTTTAACAGTGATGAGTTCACGGACCACGAAAAACATCACTCTTATTGCTGCTTGGTAAAGTTAAAAAAAAGATTTTGAATTTCAAATTGGCTGAAGCCAATTGTGGTGCATCTCTATTGAATCCTTAATGAATAAACATTTAAAGTTGTGAATTTTCAGACTGTTTATTCAGGCATAAAATGAAAAATTTTATGCAAAAGTTTTTTTTAATCTTCAACAATTAATGGAATTAATTTAAAAGTAGGTTTTATTTCTGTTAAACCGTCTTCCATCATGAGGACCAATTCACCTAATTATGCAATTTCCCAGCTGGCTGACCTGATACAATCACAGCATGGAAAACTCAACTAGTTATTAGTCGCCACAGGCCGCCTTATCTACTCTGTTCATGTGTTTTTCTTCAGATTTTTCTCAAATTTCTCATCTCGGCCTACATCTTACTGAGCACCACGTTTATGGGATAAGATTTGTGCTGAAAGGATTAACCAAAAAAATACAGTCACACACAAAATATATCAAAATAAAGCAACAAAAAAAAAAAAATTTCAGAAGTGTGAAATACAAATGCA
This sequence comes from Callopanchax toddi, assembly GCA_006937965.1. Taxonomy (NCBI): domain Eukaryota; kingdom Metazoa; phylum Chordata; class Actinopteri; order Cyprinodontiformes; family Nothobranchiidae; genus Callopanchax; species Callopanchax toddi. The sequence goes on from SSNR01000014.1 coordinate 1,931,871, forward strand.
AAAAATAACTAAAAACAAACTATTTCATAATTATAAATTAATTTTTCTAAACCCAAAACTTATATTTACTTCTTAAATCATATTTTATTTCTTTGACACACATTTTTGGTTCTCACTTAGGCTTTTATTCTGAAGGGCATGTTTTGGTTCTGCCAACAGCTCTTTGCTTTTGATGCACCTTAGTTTTGCATCCGCTCTGGGTTTTTGCTTTTGAAAGTCTCAGTGGGAGGGGCTTAGTTTCCAGTGCTTCAATCTCATTGGTTATGAGGGCTTTGAGTAGGTAGCTCTAGCCATAGATATCATATTACTAGATATCTTACCCTCGCTGTTCGTCAATGGACCCTGACGTACCTACACCGGCGGCCATCTTGCCACCGAGAGCTGCCCCCTTTCTTAACATTGGTGTCAATGGTGCATGTACTATTAAATACTTCTAACTTGCTCAATTTTTAACAGATTTTCAAACGGTTTGTATTTTTATAAACGTCACAGATGTGGCTGTGAAATATATCAAAATATAATGATAATGGTCGGGAAATTCATAAATTGTAAAAGTATCATATTTCAAGTCTACATAATGAAGTTTGTAAGAAAGTAAACCGTTTGTAAATCCGTTCATTTTTCATCGAGTTATGAGTGTTTTTAGTTTTTATTGATCACTTACCACCATAGAGAGCAGAACATCAGCTCTCGGTGGCAAGATGGCCGCCGTGTAGGGATGCTGTCGAACCCCAGATGATCCATCTAGCCTTTATATATATCTATGGCTCTAGCTGTTTTCCATATGTATGGAGCCCCTCCCACTGAGACTCGTTCAAAAGCAAAATCTTAGCAAAAACTGAGGTGCAGCACAATCAAAGCATGCCCTTCAGAAAAAATGCCTGAATGGTCTGAATGTAGCAGAATTAAGTGAGAACCACAAATGTGTGTTGAATAAATAAAGTATGAATTCTTAAGAAGTAAACATAAGTTTTTGGTTTAGAAAAATAAACATTTAATTACGAATTGGTTTATTTAGTTTTTTGTTATTTTTTTGCTTTTGAATTTCACCCTTTTGCTTCTGAAATGTCCTTTTTAGCTGCTTTATTTTGATATATTTGTGTGAGACTGGATTTTTTTAGTTGATCCTTTTGGCACAAATCATATCCCATACATGTTAAGCCTGTTTAAATATGAATACAAACAGCTGCTTGCATGGGTTGCTAGAAACTTTTTTAAAGGTCCGGAGTATTTCCACTGACAGAGAAGTGATGTTAAGGACAAGAGGCAATGAGAACCTCCGATTTGTCACCATTTCGTGATGTGGCTCAGGAGGAAATCTAATCTAACAGATGATAAAAGATATTTAAAAAATAATGTGGACATCAAAGAACATATTTGCTTAGAGATAAGGAGATTAAAGCAATCTCTGAGCCCCGTCTCTCCTTATTCCTTTATTTCAGGCTGAGCAGTTGGATACCCCGTCTTCTACCGGAGAATCGGAGCAGGTGGAAGCATTGCATGCTGATACAAAGCAACACCGACCTCTGGGAGCCATATTAAACCCAAAAGATCACAGACAGACATTGTCAGTGTGTGCTGCTAAAATCTAGCAATTCCATAAATGAGCTCAGATTTGGGAACAAATCAAATTGACTGGAAGAAATTCTAATTCAGCTCAGATCTGTTCCTCTCCCACACGTTAGCAGCAGGTCTGACCTGTCGTAATTCATCGATCACACGTGGGAACTCGCTTTTCCCTTTTCTTCTCATTTAAAAAGAAATCTAATTTCAGTTACAAGTTTGACGGTAATTAGTGACGGACAACGTTGGAACATTTCTTTTGTCAGTTTAGCCACCACACAAAGACTTCTAGTTTGACTTCAGACGGACTAACATGTTTACGTGCATTTAAAAAAAAAACGACCAGTTGATTTATTGCAATGATTTGGTTTTCTGATGTGCATGTAAACGCACTGACTGTTGCTGTTTCTTCAAAATACAGTTAGTTTTACTCCAGATGGAACGGGATACACACCTTCCAGAAAGTTGCACTGCTGTCTTGACAGTCCACAGAACATTTTTCCAGAAGTTTTGGGGAGGGCAAACATGTTTTTTGGTCATGTGATCAATCACCAATAATTCATTATTTAATGGGGGGGATGCTTTTTTCACAAAGGACTGTGTTGTTTGTAGGCGCGGTATCCAAATTTTAATACCGTCAAACTTCTTCCACATTTTACCGGGGTATACGGTATTACCGTGACCAGGGTTGGACTGGGACCTTAAAGCGGCACTCCGGAGGATTTCATCAGGAGAGCAGTTTTTGAATCTAGCGTCCAAAGGCTCCTCCTCAAAACATCTCGACACGCGCGTCCGGTCGCGTGTGCGCGCGGCGCATATACTTCGGACATGAACTGTACCGCTCAATGTGTAGGGTTTAATCACTCACAGTTCACAATCTTATTCCAACACTACGAGGGTCTGATGAGCCCTCTCTGTCCCTGCTGCTTCTGATATTAGCTCTGTTAGCAGAGAGCTGCTGCTGGACTCTGAAGCTGAACTTGACTCGGCCCTGGATGAACTTTCTGACCAAAATAAACGCGTAATCCTGTCAAGCCTTGCCATTCTGTGAGGTGAAAGGTTTAAAAATAAAAATAAATCCATCTTTAGCTGGAGAATGGGTAGATTTTTAGTAGAAATGAGCCGTGAGTCCTCAGTGAACGGCTGAGACGGCAGAGAAACACACGGAGCGTCCTGTACAACAGCGCCCCCTACTGGTACAGGTTTGGTCGATGTGCGTGCATGTTCAGACAATGCAGAAATTTGAATTTCATTGGCTGAAAAATGTCGGCGGCAAGAAATAATGGAAAGGGGTCTCTAGGAGGAAGGAGGGTCTTCATCAGAATGACAGATGTTGTGGAACTCAACCCACAGATCATAGTTTAGACCTGAAATATCATTTAAAACATTTAGAAAACTTTGATACAGAGAAAAATGCTCCAGAGAGCCGCTTTAATTCGGCTCGGGCATTTTTGGTCATGGCTTCCACCAGCTGATGTTCGGTTCGGACGGCTACCGCTGTTGACTGAAGAGCTGGAAGAGCTTTGCGAGCTCGCCTCGCCGCAACAAGGAAATGCTGAGTAAAACATGGGATGGGGGTGTTCCCACTGTTGACTGAAGCCCTAAGAGCGCACAAATCTGTGTATTCTCTCCATTCTTTAGTTTTTGAGATGACACCGGAACAACCGGACGTAGCCGTTTTGGGATAGCTGCCTTGCCAAAAATAAAACCGGAAATACGGTCAAACCGAAAAATCCCGCTGTTGACTGAAGCCCTAAGTGCGCAGAACACCAGCGGCTATAGGAGCTCGCGCAACAACAAGAAAGTGCCCAGGCCGACCCAAAGTTACCGTCAGCTCACCGGCAGTCCAGCGCTGACTGTGCAGTTTTTCACGACGGTATTGAAACGTATACCGTTGCTATTTTTCAATACCGGATGTATACGGTATTACCTTAATACCACCCAAGCCTAGTTGTTTGAATAACTTATTTCTTAATAAATGAACTCGTAATTTTAAAACGGCCTTTTTTGTATTTTGTCAGGTTTTTGTTGTCCTGATACTAATTTTTTTGTGTGCAAATCTGAAAAATTTAAGTATGAGAAAAAACTGCAAAAATGATGAAATCTGAGGCAACACATGTCCAAACCATAATCAGACCAACTCCGTGCTTAGCACTATATAACATTTTATAAAAATGCATGAATTGTTCTGATTTTCAAACATAAAGACATTCAAAAATGTAATTTTATCTTCATCAGTCTGCAGAACTTGTTTCTCACAAGCATCATTGTTTAAATATTGATGTACACATTTAACAGAATGGATCACTCAAGAGCTTAAAGTAATCCTCAAATAGATACACTTTCACCTAACGAGGCTTTTAATTTTGCGAGAAATAATTGTGGAGAGTGTAAAGTTTGAGATACATTTTGTTTGGATATCTCGTAAAATAATCAATATTTTATTTCCCATGTGTTCTAAAAATTATTTTAAGCCGACAGGTTATTGTTGGCCAATACCCACGGATCTTGTTAAGCTATTTTTCAAACTACAAAAAAAGTCTCCATTTCCTGTTACGTTTTGGTATTTAATGACAGAGAATTGCCACACCACTATGGTTATTAAAAGTTTGAGCAATGTAAACTCTTTGAATTCTCAGCCTCTGTAGACCGACGGCTGAAGACAATCCCTTTGTTGAACACTCTGAATTCTGATGATTTGTTTTTCTTCCGCAGACATATGGAAGCTGCTAGGCTGTCTAATAATCCATCTCTCTGTTCAGCTCCAAACCGAAGGACGGAACAAAACCTCAGGTTGTTGTTGAGACATAAAAACATTTCAATATCACCAGCGGGTACACAGTTTGGAGCACACTGCTGCCAATAATACACACGAAACAAACAGACACAAATGTTTGCTGGTGAATCAGAGTTTCATCACTCCTGCTTATCTAATTTAGAACATTTCTTACCACTTTCAAAGGCTTTATTTCTTTTTTTTGAAAACCTCCTTTCATGCGAGACCCAAAGACACTTCATTGATTTAAGCCCACAATGCTTTAGAGGCAAATAACACATTTCAGACCACGAAAAACACCTCCTGTAGATATTAAATTAGATTTTAACCCACAGCACTGTTGTAAAGTCCTGCGTCAACAATGGCACTGAAGCAGATAAAACCTACAAATCCAATGGGAGAGTGAAAATATCATTTTTTATATTTAGCTTTTGGTCATTTCAGAGCTTATGTAATAATGTTCTCTACCCCAAAATGTTACATTTAAAAAGTCTTGTACCTGTATGTCTTTAATTGATGGTTTATATATTTTGTAGCCAGGTTTTGTTGAGAAATTGTGACAAATTTAAATTTTACTTCTCTTAATAGCTCATTTTGATTAAACGACTATAAATTCTGATGGTACAGATAAGCTAATGGCTAATCTGAGTAATTTACACCCTGAAACAACTCCAATCTGAACATTTTATTGATGTCCAAGCAAAAACTATTCTAGAACCATTTAGATCGCTGTCAGTTATGCATTATCTTGTTATAGTGGTAGAAATATTATGATTTTCCTGCAGGAAATGCACCAGGCTGCACAATATGCTACAGCTAGCTTCACCAGAATTGCTACATCTTGCTTGCTGCTAACCAAATTTCAGCAGAATTTAATAGGTTTATAAGCAAATTTCAGCTAAGTTTTTGAGATTATAGCTGTTTTAACACAACAAATATTCACTTGAATCTTGGTGTCACTATTATTAGCCATTAGCTTCTCATTCTGGTCAGTTTTTACAAAACAAGATTGCTCAAAGAGAGATTGACAACAAGTAAAGTGTTAATTACTCATAACTTTTAACTCAAAAGCAGCAGTTTGTGTGCTGTTGGATGACCATTTACATCTACTGTATGTTAACTTCATAATAGATAGTTCTTCTGGCAGAAATAAAACAAAATAATCAGATTTCTATGTAAAGAACAATGTAATGTGAGTGAAAAGATTTATAAAATGACAATTAGATTATATTTTGGACTAATCTTGGTCCATTTGTATTAGCGATTAGCTTGTTGGTCCAATCAGAAAAAACTCTGCTTTTCTAAACTGAGGATGTTTCACAACAAAAACCCTTACACTAACCCACTTTAAAAATACAAATTATTGGTTTTAATCTTGATTTTTGTGCAGTTACTGCTAAGTGATTCCAATTCCAAGAATATTTTATGTTTGCAGTTTTATAAAGATTTACATCTGTCAGTTTTATTTTAATGATTTTGTCATAAATATATTGATATTAGAGCACAAAGTCCTAAAGGTTTCATCAATATGCTATAGCTAGCTGCAATGAAAGCTACAGCTAGCTGTTGTTTATGCTAACAAACAACGGGGCGGCATTAGCTCAGTTGGGAGAGTGGCCGGTCTGGTAACCGGAGGGTCACTGGTTCAATCCCCAGCTCCGGCTGGGTTAGATTGTCGTTGTGTCCTTGGGCAAGACACTTCACCCAACTTGCCTGTGTGAATGTGAGTGTGACTGTGTGTGAATGTTGGTGGTGGTCAGAAGGGCCGATGGCGCAGAATGGCAGCCTCGCTTCTGTCAGTCTGCCCCAGGGCAGCTGTGGCTACAGACGTCTGTCGTCGTTTACCACCACCGGTGAGAATGACTGTGTGAATGAATAATGCAACTCTGTAAAGCGTCTTTGAGTGACCTAAAAAGCGCTATATAAAACTGATGCATTATTATTATTATTAACAAATGAAATTTCTATGTAAATAACTGTAAGGTAAATTTAAGTTTGACTTACAGTTCAGATAAAAGTTTTAACTCTTTAAAGGGTGGTCACTGAAATACTTACCAATCAGTGTTATTGTAGACTATATTGCTCTGTTATTTCACCACAGAACCAGGACCTTCTGGATTAGATTGATACATCAATCAATAGATATATCTATTGATAGATGTATACATCTAGCAATGTGTCAAGTCTTTTGAACAGCTCTTTACTTTGAACGAGGAGAACTGAATCCTTAGTTCCACATGACATTTCTCTTTCAAAATATTGCAAAAAATGAAATAAAATAAATTTTAAAAAGCAGTTTTTTGAATGGCTATCAATCGCAAGATAGATATATTGAGATAGATGCTTTTGTAACCCTTAACCTATTACCATATAATAAGTGAGCGACAGGCAGTCAGTAGTCTCAGTAGTTCTGAGGAATATGCTCAAATCTGGACCAGAAATCAGAATAACACTAGTTTTGGTAGGAGAGCGAGGGTTGGACATCAATAAGACAATGACAACAATTATGCAGTTTGTCTTATTATTAATTGGAACAACAAGAAAAAATAATTTGAACAACAAGAAAAAAACAATAAACAATATAACAATCAAATAAGCCGGCAATCCCAAAATAAAATAACCCAAAATAAATCAGTGTCCTTTATCGTTGGGGCCCTTTAACTCACTCTCGGTTTGAGTGACCTTAATGTATCAGAGTTCTTTTCCTACCACTTCCATTCAGGTCTCGCTTGGCTCGCCACCTAGCGTGGGCTAGGAATCTCTCACAAAGGTTCGGGGTGATCCTTCGATGGAATCCAACTGGAATGACTCCGTCGCTCAGTCTTGTCGACGCTCAGTTCTGTATCCTGGAAATGAAAACCTGATCTAACGACCGGTCAGAAAAATCCACATTCAGTACAATCGTATAGTTTCATATCATCACCAATCAACATAATACTCGTCTTCATATCAACTGGTTCAAATATTCACTTTCATATGATCTGGTTCAAACCATATTATTCTATTCAAGTTTCATTTAGTTGTATAACAAATATGCCCTGCGATGGACTGGCGACCCGTCCAGGGTGTGTCCCCTGCCTCTCGCCCCTTGACCGCTGGAGTTAGGCTCCAGCTCCCCGTGACCCTCTGTGGAGGACTAAGCGGCTACAGAAGATGGATGGATGGATGTATAACAAATATATATTCTCTATTTATAATGAAACTATAAATGCAATCTTAAACAGCTATTCCAGTGCATCTGAGTAACAAGGCACTTCAACTTATCACTAATAAATTCAATAGTGACTTATCACAACAACATTTAACATTCATGACATTTTATACAATAACATTAAGCAGAATACATAGTAATTTAAAGTTATTGAGTATTAATGTGCTATCGTCTCCTGTCTGCACCGGTTACAGAGCAAAAGAGCACGAAAAATTGACTTCATATCACTTTAACAATGCATACAAAACACTACTTAATCTGTTTGTCACAGTTTGTGCAAACAACATCACAAAGGAAACACAAAATGTTACAAAAAACAGCAACATTCAAGATAATAGTATAGCTAACTTCAAATTAGCAACATTAGCACCATTTCAGGATAATGGAAGCTGTGTTGATAATAATTTCTCCCTTTTTCAGCTCTACTAAGCTTTAACTTTCAACTATTCAGTTCTTTAGTGACTTGACAGTTGTTTCCAACGTGGAGACTACGTTTATTGAGCGTTCTCGCGGTTGAAACATTTGTTTGGTTTCTTTCACATAGCCACGTGTAGCCTGGCATGCATCACGCATCAATACAGACTCTACAAAAGCACAAACATGACGATATGACCACCGTCAGACATTGGATACTTTAAACAATCATTTACTGTTGCCAAGGTTAGATATTTCAGTGTCTTACCCCACGGATGGTTAAAGATTGTGATGTTTCCATAACAAGTTGGTATCATACATTTGCCTCATTTCTTTCAGGTAACAAAATGGCTGGAGTGACGTGGGTTCCAATCACGTGGGGTTATTAGAACTCTGTGATTGGTCGGAGTTCTCCTAAGGAATCATGGGAAGTCTCTGTGATTGGTCAATTTCTCCTGATGAATTATGGGAAATGTAGTAAATCCATGTTTCAGCAGAAACTCCTAAACTAATCAGTTTTCCCTTTTCTTTTCTGTTATTATGTTGTTTTTCTTTTCAAGTCTTTACTTTATTAAGATGGGATTCTTTATTTCTAGCTGGTTTTATCAGTTTTATTAATGTTTATTCATTTATTTCTATCTTTAGTTATGTTTTCTAACTTGGTTACACTTTATTCATTCATTCTTTTCATATAGTTTGCCCCCTTGCATTAGCGGTTAGCTCGTAAATCTGGTCAGAATTAGTCTCCTTTTCAGCTAAATAAATTTAAAATTATTGTTTAAATCTAAGTTCTATATGTTTTTATGTTGTCTTTTTAACACTTTTTTGCTTAAGTTTATTAGAGTATGCTTTCAAATCGTCACTTCAAGGAAAAACTAAACTTTACAGTCACACAGACACGGCTCCATCACCTAGCAGTGAGTTAAAGAGAAATATAAGGCTGTAATCTACCTGAGGAGGATGACACACTAAAATTACTTCTCCTCTCAGGGATTAAACTCGACACAAAGCACAATGACAATAACTGTCATCTTCAGGTGAATTGAACTGTGATTTAAAAATGACCTGCTCAGTCACCCTAAAGATAGAAACATCAGACTTTCATCGTTTCAGTAAAACCACTCAAGACCCTATTGTTTCTGTGACAGTCATCCAACACGACTATCGACTGTCTGCAGTTTTTTTCCTATCCCTCCCACCCTCGTCTATCTGCTGCATCTCTTCTGAGCATCGGCGTTCCTTTCAAAAGCTCGTTAATGGAACTTGTAATTGTACGTTTGGCGGTTATCATAACAAAAGCGCTCTCATTGTGCGCGGTCGTCCATGAAGAGCGATGCAATTAGGTACATTAAACGGAAGAAAAAAAAATTAAACGGCGCTCATTTCTTGAGGTAAAACGACGTGCCGCGTGTTTTGGCAACAGTCCAAATGAGCAAATTAGCAAAAATCTAATGATTGGGGAACGCAGACTGAAGGGAGGCCATGTGTGTAATAATGAAAGCATGCACGAAATCAATGGTATATCAATTAAAAACTCATTAATTATGAAATATTTCATCCCTTCCAGTTTATTTTTAATTCGCTGAAGTTATTTTAATTGCAAATTACTTTTCAGCCAATTAAACATCCCGTACGTCTTAATTTAGCAAGCTGCACAGCTGCTACAACCTTTATCCTGTTTGTTCCTGTTAGTCAGAGCATCAAGAATATCAAAGCGATCGTGAGGGTGGGGGTCGGTTTAGCTTACCTCTTCCACTATCCTGATGAAGATGTAATAGTCAGAAGTGAGGTACAGATAACTGCATCCAGATATTAAATTTGCAAAAACGAGTACGAACAATACAACACACAGGAACAAATCGCTCAGATTTGAGATTTGTTTATCACAGAAAGTCAGGAACAGCCTGGGATTAAAGGGCTAATAATGACTACAATGACTGTGCAGCTGCTTTAGACTGCGTGTTTCTCTGATTCAAGCTAAATCAACTCACAAAAAAGGGAAATGTGAGAGAAGACGAAGAAACGCCTGCTGGATAAATCTACAAAGAACGTTTTCATGGTTCATTCATGATTCACCCGCATAATAATGAAAAATGGAGGAGGTATTTGATCAGAATGAAAAAGGAAAAACAACAAAGCAGCATGAAAATAGCACCTAAAGTTGAGCCTCAAACTTTGTTGATCAAACATTTTGGGTTTTTTCATAAAAGTGACCTCATAATCAAAGAAAATCCAGAGAACTCAAATATGAAACGAGACAAAATATATTGTATCAGATCAATTATTCATCAGTGGAGTTTAATTTCCAAACAAAATGGCTTAATATCAAAAAATCACTGAATTTCCTCTCATTAACATCAACATTTCTCTCTTCACTTTGATATTATCTTTATTCTTTATAACTATTCTTTGTTTCATAGACAAACATCCTGATATTTGCCTTAACTTTGAAGGAGAATCACCACCAAGGGTCATTTGGAGACTCTAACATTGTCATATTTATGTGACTGGTGATTGTCTGAATGTGTCTGCTTAAAATCTAGCACTAAAAACGTCCCAAATGAATGATTTTTAACAAACCAATAAGTGTACAGTCGTTCCCCCCAACTTTTGATTTACAAAAAATCATGATGTAGGTGAAGAATATGGACAGAAACCCAGAGGATGACGACAGGGGAGGTTCCAGGAGTGCCCATGACAACAAGCTTGGCCCCCCTGTGGCCCCTGCTAACTGCTGAGTGCTTTAGATTGTGTCCCTATTAAAAAAAGCACCTGCCCCCCCCCAATGTTGGTCTAGAACCGCCAATGGATGACGATGTATCTGAAACTCCAATAGAGGCTAATGTTGAAGCAAAATACTACAGTTAAGTGATTGTTGGAATGAGGAGCAGCTGGGTTGTTGACTATAATGAAATGCAGGTGTGACAGGCTGAATTAAAGTTGCAATCTGGGGTTTTTTGTCAGACAACACCATCTAGAGGCGGAAAAAATGTATTGCAGCTTAAGCCTTCCTCCCTACGTCCGTCTTCACAGGTGGATTATCAACGCCTTCGTTCATGAACGCGCACCTCTAGCTGGTCAACAGAGCTAAAACACGTTTTACAATGATCATTGTACTTCTGCAACCACTCACGCACAGTGATTGACATCTGTACATCGACATCTGGATGTCTAACGCTATTGGCTAATGCTGACCAGCGCTCAGTTCTAATTGTGTAGGGCTCTGCGGGACGGGGAGTGGGCTTAGGAAAAAAAGTTTGACGTATTGCCTTACGTTATATCACAGAACAGAGTCAGACTATCACTGATATGGATTTCTTACAAATCATACATAATTCCTGAAAGGGGATTAAACTCCGGATTGCTGCTTTAAGGAATGAGGAAATGAGGGAAACAATGACTTAATGATGTCCTAACAAACACGGTTTTTACACCTTTGACAAAACTAAATCCAATGACTTGTTAAGCACTTTAAATGTGAGTTTTTAAGATTTTCCAGCACCTCACATTGGTAATGATTTACACATAAAAAGATACATGTTTACTCAAAATGACTATTTTACTCCATACTCTCATAAAATGGTATTGTTGAGCTAAAACCAGGTTTTTTTGTTACAATTTCAAATAGACATCTGATTTTGCTTCTGGGAGCCGATAACTGATTTTTGTGCAAGCCTGCTGTTTTTCGAAAATGGTATTTAAGTATAAATTTCCTTTAATCTTCATGTATGGACTTCTGATCCCCAGTATGCACCAGGTATTGTGAGCACTGAGCAGGAAAAAAATTCCCACAAGAGGTCAAGATGGTGGACAAATATTTCCACAGATAGTCTGAACATAGTGGACCTAGGAGGGTGGATGGAGAGCAGGAGCAAATTAGAGAGGATAAGGAAGTTGAATGCATCGCTTCTATTAATCATGATGAGGAACGTGAGCTCTCTTGTGAATAAGATTGACAAGCTTTAAGCTCTGATGTTACAGGGTTAATGAAAAGTCACTTTTGCAACTTCTGAGTCTCCGGTCCGGTGCCCTGAAGTCTCACAAAGTCACGTATCTCGCGAAGGTTAGGCTAACCCAATGTGGCTAGCTGTTATGCTAGCATGGTGTGTTTTTAAATCATGATTTCTGATTTTTTTTCAATGTCTCCCTGCTTGAACACAGCTGATTTCTTTGAATGAGTGAACCGCTCCTGTAGAAATCAATGAAGGCTGAGGAGACATTTCAACTGTTAGATTTAAGTGTTTCTGAGCAAAGACAATGCTAACGTTTTTACGGCAGTGACCTAAAATGGACACTAGGGGGTGCTAAAAACAAGCCAAAACTGCATTTAACAGGAAGCACTAAACTCAGAATAGGCGGAGCCTTCTACTTTGGCCAAGGATACAAAACGGTGTAATACAATGCATAACTTATTTATTTCATTTGGAAATTTAATTTGACTCTTTTCTAAAAGGCTTCACCAAAAATACACAAATAAAAAATTATAAGACATAAAAAAATCTACAAATCAATATAAAAAATTAAAGACAGTACCATACAGCCCTACTGACACTACTAAGAAATATCACACATATGTCAGAAGTACTTTAAGAATTTGAAGTTTTGTTTTTGTAGAAAAATACTTCACATAAGAAGCTAATTTCATGCACCAAGAGCTTCCAACTGTATAAAATGTCATTTATTTCTTTTCTCGACAGAGGTGTTTCTCTCAGACAGAGAGCCAGGTACTGCTGTGTCTTTTTGTTTCTTTCTTTCCGAAGGCCCTCGGTCTTCGTGATTGCACTCGGTGATAGCTGGTTAGAGTGCAGGCTTGGTGGGTTGTGATTATCACGTCTCAAGCTGGGTCTGCTGATGACAGGAGAACCCCCTCCATCGCCTATAGCCCCGCCACCTCGGCTGCCCTCAGGCTGCCGTCCCGCGCCGCCTGCCCCGTTGTAATTCAGACCGCAGATCCACTCTGATTATCCCACACTGAGTCGGTGGAGGTGGACTCACCGTCCCGCTGGCCGAGGCCTCGGCGGTGAGCGGAGAGGACCGTGGGAGGAAGCTCCACCTGCTTACGTTTTTAAGCGCTCATGGTGAGCGGTTTGAATCAAAGCTGTGCTTCTTAGGCTCCGCTGCTGATTACGCTCTGTTCTGGCGTCCGTGTTGGAAAAGTTGTTTGGTTTGGATGTAGACACAGCCTCACTAGGGGAAGAACTAAAATAAAGATGCAGCTGCATCAATCAGGGGAAGGTTAAAAGAGGCGTGATGTTTGGAGCGCACACACAGAAAACAGCAAACAAGACATGAAATGAGGGGAAATTCGTCTCCGGTTAATTCAGAATCGGAAAAAATAATTTAATTAAGTGTAAACAAATCTTATCTAGATGTTCAATCTCTGAATCCTCTTACAAAAATAAGGAAACTTATCTATTTATTCTCCTTGTGCCTCCTTTGACCTTCTGTTTCTTTATTTAACACATCTCTTTGTACAAAGGTCCCCTTTTTTCTTACTCTTCATAAGCAGTAGATACATTCTCCGGCATTTTTTCCCCCAAACATATTTTTTATTCAGAGTATCTTTTGTCAAAGCACCAAAACCTTTGAAAAATAAATATATATTATGGTTCAATGAGCAAAGTACGGTTGAAGTAAAAAAAAGTTTGCTGGTGTCAAAACATTGCACATTGAGTTTTATGTCAGCGACAAACCATATATCCTGCAGCCTTTTTTAAAAGTTGAATCTTTTGATACCTTTCCCTCCTAACCTTTGGTGTTTAGCTTTAAAAAGTAACTCGACATTATAAGATTTGTGGTGATGAAATCTTTGTTATGGGAGCAACACTTACCAAGAAAAGTCATGCAAAGTATTTTTGTGCTACCAAACTTAAGGGTCTCAATCCCTTGTCCATGTGTGTAGCTATACACTGTGTACAGAATTATTGGGCAAATGAGTATTTTGACCACATCATCCTCTTTATGCATGTTGTCTTACTCCAAGCTGTATAGGCTCAAAGCCTACTACTAATTAAGCATATCAGGTGATGTGCATCTCTGTAATGAGAAGGGGTGTGGTCTAATGACATCAACACCCTTTATCAGGTGTGCATAATTATTAGGCAACTTAACAAAAACAAATATATACCCATTTCAATGATTTATTTTTACCAGTGAAACCAATGTAACATCTCCACATTCAGAAATATACATTTCTGACATTCAAAATCAAAACAAAAACAAATCAGTGACCAATATAGCCACCTTTCTTTGCAAGGACACTCAAAAGCCTGCCATCCATGGATTCTGTCAGTGTTTTGATCTGTTCACCATCAACATTGCGTGCAGCAGCAACCACAGCCTCCCAGACACTGTTCAGAGAGGTGTACTGTTTTCCCTCTTTGTAAATCTCACATTTGATGATGGACCACAGGTTCTCAATGGGGTTCAGATCAGGTGAACAAGGAGGCCATGTCATTAGTTTTCCTTCTTTTATACCCTTTCTCTCCAGCCACGCTGTGGAGTACTTGGACGCGTGTGATGGAGCATTGTCCTGCATGAAAATCATGTTTTTCTTGAAGGATGCAGACTTCTTCCTGTACCACTGCTTGAAGAAGGCGTCTTCCAGAAACTGGCAGTAGGACTGGGAGTTGAGCTCGACTCCGTCCTCAACCCGAAAAGGCCCCACAAGCTCATCTTTGATGATACCAGCACAAACGAGTACTCCACCTCCACCTTGCTGGCGTCTGAGTCGGACTGGAGCTCTCTGCCCTTTACCAATCCAGCCACGGGCCCATCCATCTGGCCCATCAAGACTCACTCTCATTTCATCAGTCCATAAAACCTTAGAAAACTCAGTCTTGAGATATTTCTTGGCCCAGTCCTGACGTTTCAGCTTGTGTGTCTTGTTCAGTGGTGGTCGTCTTTCAGCCTTTCTTACCTTGGCCATGTCTCTGAGTATTGCACACCTTGTGCTTTTGGGCACTCCAGTGATGTTGCAGCTCTGAAATATGGCCAAACTGGTGGCAAGTGGCATCTTGGCAGCTGCACGCTTGACTCTTCTCAGTTCATGGGCAGTTATTTTGCGCCTTGGTTTTTCCACACGCTTCTTGCGACCCTGTTGACTATTTTGAATGAAACGCTTGATTGTTCGATGATCACGCTTCAAAAGCTTTGCAATTTTAAGTGTACTGCATCCCTCTGCTAGATATCTCACTATTTTTGACTTTTCTGAGCCTGTCAAGTCCTTCTTTTGACCCATTTTGCCAAAGGAAAGGAAGTTGCCTAATAATTATGCACACCTGATATAGGGTGTTGTCATTAGACCACACCCCTTCTCATTACAGAGATGCACATCACCTGATATGCTTAATTGGTAGTAGGCTTTGAGCCTATACAGCTTGGAGTAAGACAACATGCATAAAGAGGATGATGTGGTCAAAATACTAATTTGCCTAATAATTCTGCACTCCCTGTATAAACAGCATGCTAATTTACCAAAGAGTGACACCATTTGTCAAACCTTTACAGATTTCAGACAAATTTGAGCTTAAAAATACATTGATGTAGCGGAAAAATAAAATGTGTTGACAAATCTTTAAAAGGTGGAAAAAGATTTCTAATACTTATGTAAAAGAAAAGATCCGGGCGTTAGGTCATTAGGTTACGTTTCAGAAGAGATGTACTTTCCTCTGATATGGTGTTCTAGTTCTGACAAGGTGTACTTTCTATGTTGTACTTGATAGGTTGAGACTCTGGGTAGGCCTATCAGGATCTGAGCTTAAGTGGTTTTCCTGGTGCGTTATTTCTCTGTGGCTGTTTCCAAGTACAGGTTCTCCTCATCTCCCTCATCTACGGTGTCCCACAAGGTTCTGTGTTCGGGCCTCTGCTGTTCCTACTCTATCTGCTCCCTGTTCAGCACATCCTGAGCTCTAACAAAGAAATCTCCTACCATTTTTAAGCAGATGACATTTAACTCCTCTAAAGCTCTAAAGTAATTTGAAAAACAAATTAGCTTAAAACATTTTTTCATGTCTTTTAACAATGTTCTAACATAGAATATCTATCAATATACTGTGGCAATAAAAAAAGGGATAGAAATTAATAAAGTGGTTCGCTCGCATTTGTCTAAAAACTTCAGCCAGTCACACACTTTGGACCGAAACGACAATCCGGCTGTCTGTCTCGCTGACCCGCCCGACTTTCTTTGATCCTCCATTAATGCCTGCTGGAACATTTCTCAGCAGAACATGCCGGAAGTGACAGAAAGACTGTGAAATAGTCGGTTTCTACTGCTTCAATTTTAGGAAAAAATACCAGAGTCCTAAAAAGAAAGACACATTTTTAGCTAACAGAAAACAAAATACATTTGGACGTAAAAACCGGGGTGAACACTGGCATAGCATTTCAACGACTGGCACGCTCTTGTTAATGTGGCAATGAATGGTCCTTTATGGTGGGGGTGGGGGGGGGGTTGTTGAGGCGCGGCCTATAGGGGTTATAGTCGACGGGAGGGATGAGAGTTCTGGGACCGTGTTTGTCTAAGCTGGTTAGCTATACCTAGCTTGTCTGCAGATTACAGAGTGCAGCTTCAAGCCCTATGAGATGTCTAAGCTAGTTGTTGCTAACGTTTAGAAATCTATTAAAAACAGTAAGGCTGGGAACTTTCTACAATTCAATAAGGACAAAACTAAAACCCTTTTGTGCTCTATACACGCATGTACCTAAAGTCAGGGATCCTCATTGGCAATTTGTTTTGTTTACAACACTTCTGTTAGGAACCTAGGTGTAAAACCACTGTAGTGTTTCTGATCTAGACCCAGTGCCGTTTCCTTCCGGAGCACAAGGAGCTGCACCTCAACACGCCCGCTCATCTGCTTGAGCTGCACCTCCGACCACGGGTAGTGGACTGTTGGACAGAAACCAGGGTATTGCTCTGTCAGACCAGTGTGAGGTGCATAGAAGTCTACCCCCTCCCGGGAGTTAACAGTAGGAAATGTTGGTGAAGTGTCTTGCCCAAGGACACAACGACAATGTAACCCACCTGGAGCTGGGATCGAGCCGGCCACTCTGAGCTCTGTGCCGCCCCAAACAAACCTCAAAAAGACCCCAAAATAGCCTTTAGCTGTAAGAAACTGCTTATTTAACAAACAGTCCATCCTGTAAATAAACCAGAGAATTCAACCTTTCAACCAAAGCAAAGAGAAAGTACTTTATCCAACATGTATTTTACTCTGACTCCTGAATGACAGCACAGAAACTACATCACATCTTCTAGCTTCCAACTCTGCACTTTTGTCACTCGTTAAAATGCTCTTCTTTTGACAGTTGTACAAGCTATCGTGACACTGCGCTGCCAGACTCCATTGTGTAGTTTGGAGGATGTACACCTCTTTTAGTTGCATTTTCTCTACGCCCAGCACCAGCTGAGTTCATGCTATTAAAAATACATAAGAAGCTCCCATTTTGGCCCCGTTTAGATTGTTTTCTCACTCGGCTGCTTGGAAAACATCTCAGCCTTTCTCCTCGTGCGAGCCAAGAAGTATAACAACTGGAATTTAATCTGAGAATGTGTATAAATCTAGGACCAGCGGCTGATAGATCGCTGCTTTTAAATAAGTCTTTACTAGAGCGGCTTTGGGGGAAGGAAGAAAAAGAAAAACAATAAAATACAGTGAGTTAATTCAGTCAGTCAGAGCTGCAGGCGTTGGACCTCTCCCTGCGGCTGTGACACCAGTATTAGGCAGAAGGAGTGGAGGCTTGCCGCCCCACTGGGCCGATGTGACAGGGCTCTAACTCCTCCATCCCATTCCGAGCAGGCCTGACTGTAAGGCAGTCTGCTGGATCCCAGCATACGTTTTTGTCAGCAAGACCCAGGATAGTGTCTGAGCTGCTTCACTGCCCCATAATAGGGCTGTTACTTATACCAGCTGCACAAAGTAAGGGGAGGACGTACACACATGGAGTTCGTTAACAAAAAAGATACACAAATGCACCTTTTATTTCCTTTCTGCATCAACTTTATTCCATTATAGTCCTTTTTCTTGCATGCATTTTAAAAAAAGGTTACATCTTATTTTCTCCAAGCAGATCCAACCGTGTGGTGCTTCAGCCCCTGGCTGATTTCACTTGAGAACTCGTGGAAGCGGCACTTTTCCAGACCTGCACCGAGTCGTTTGAGGGGTATTTTAAAACGCTGTGGCGCGTATTTGAATCAGGCATGGTTTTTAATTATTTTTGTCACAGTGTCATTTCTCACCTGTGGGCAGTGGGGACTTAGCTGACGCTGCATTTCCAAGATATCTTCAAATGATGGGCTGCATATATTAACTGGAACTGAAATGTCAGCTGTGAAGGGCCGGCGTGGTTTTTTCTTTTTTATTATGAAAGTACAGCACTTAATCCTCATTTTAAAAAGGCAACATTATGGACAAGACATTTCCCGAAGAGATTTTAATGGTGCATAATATCCAACACAGCTTTTATTGCAGGTTTAGACCTTTACTCCCTCTAAAAATGAACAAAAAATATGGGCAGAAACTTGTGCCATCAGAAACTGAATTTGAATTAGTTATATTTGAATATGTATTGCTCGGATTGAATCTGAATTGTTCAACTTGAATAAATGCTTTGAAAAAATGAATCTGAATTACTAATTTGAAATTCAATTTATTTGTTTGGAAAAGACTTTCACTAAATTGAAACTGAATTTAATGTTTTGAAACTGATTTCATTTGCTTTGAAACTGCATTTAATTCAAGTGAAAATTCAGTTTCAATAGTTTCTGTTTCAGTTCCCACCGTTCAGATTCAGTTTTACAATTCAATTTCAAAACTTAAATTCACTTTTCTGTGCCACACATCCGGGTCCTGAGAAAACTCCAGCTCAATCGAGTGCAGATAGACCGATCAGCGTATAAAGAACTGCGTCCTCCTGACCAATCGCCCCAGCTCCACAGTGTAATCTCTCTGTCAGAGCAATGAAGCTTCAGGGCGTTTATTAAATCATAACTCACTAAATACTAAACTGATTTTCACACTGTTTTTTTGCTTGTTACTTACAGTTACAACTTTAAACTTTATGAAATTGGTTGTTAGTTCTTTTTAGGTCTCTCCTTTTCTGCTCTCCTCTGTGACGCTTGCGGGCCGGCGAGGGGGAAGGAAGGGGGGTCAGGTCTGCAACGCTGACAGTCTGACACACAGAGAGGAGAGGGGTCTTTGTGACTCAGCTTTGCTGCGTTTTGCAGCTTTCAGAAGGACAGACGCTCAGGCCCGTCGCCCCCCTAAATGAACTACATCGCCCCCTGAAAATTTTGTAAAATTCTATTAATCATAGAAACATGTTCAACTAGTTCTAACATTTTTATTTAAATTTGTATCCATACAAAATGAAAAATATGAACATTTTAATAAACAATTTAATACACATTTGGTTGTTACAAGTCGTCTTGAACTCATCACGGACGCTCGGTAAAGTTGGAGCTTTAGCAGCTAGCATCTTGCTGTATGTTGTTGTACGTTTTTGGAGCGTGAGAAGGTGGAACCATTACTGAAAAACAGAGATGAAAGAGTCGGAGTTACTCATTCCTCATCGGTTTATCAGAGAGAGTGAGTGTTCTGTTCATGGTTCTGAAAAACCGTATTATCAGCTCCTCTACTCTGTACCGGTGTTCGGATTCCAGCCTGCACTCGAGGTGGAGGAGAGATCTCCTTCTGAGGAGATTGAGCTCATCAGCCACGAATGAAGGTAGGACGATGGATCATAATTAAATAAGTACTGGTCCGTGGTTCATTTGGATCAGAAAGGCGGAATACAATGATTATTGATCAGCTTGAAAGATCAGGTCCGAACCCAGTTGCCAGGTGCGTTATGTGCACAGCTCTGTAGTCCCGCGCGCCGCGGACCGATGGAAGCGCGCGGCTCGGTGACCGGCCGCCCCCCCAATCTGTGTCAAACGCCCCCTCCTCCCTCTCCCACTGGCGCCGGGCCTGCAGACGCTCGATCAGCCATGACGGATTGTTTATTTAGAAACGCCCTGATCGTCAGTGTAATCACGGAGCGGGTCAGGTTTAGCGGCGAGGAGACCAGGAGATCTCCCGGTTCTCCCGGTTGCCAGTCCGTCACTGGCGATGCTGTTGAAAGTTTACAGGATGTAGGACTGTGGCATCTCCGCTGAAAACTTTCTAGTTTCTCCGATGGGGAGGAGGAGGGCTCTCTGCAGCAGCTGCATGCGTCGCTAGACCTGTGTGTTCATACGTCCACAAAGCAAAACTACGGAAGCCTGCGCGTTAAAATAAATAACGCCATTAACGGGGGCTTTGCGTTAACGCGCTAATTTTGACAGCCCTACTACAAAGCCAACAATAAATATGAAATAGGCAAAACTATCTGTCCTGTATTATAGCTAAATGTTTCATGTTTGCAAGCAAAAAAAAAAAAAAAAAANGGGGGGGGGGGGGGGGGGGATTGTCACCGAGCCGCGCGCTTCCATCGGTCCGCGGCGCGCGGGACTACAGAGCTGTGCACATAACGCACCTGGCAACTGGGTTCGGACCTGATCTTTCAAGCTGATCAATAATCATTTTATTCCGCCTTTCTGATCCAAATGAACCACGGACCAGTACTTATTTAATTATGATCCATCGTCCTACCTTCATTCGTGGCTGATGAGCTCAGTCTCCTCAGAAGGAGATCTCTCCTCCACCTCGAGTGCAGGCTGGAATCCGAACACCGGTACAGAGTAGCGGAGCTGATAATACGGTTTTTCAGAACCATGAACATAACACTCACTCTCTCTGATAAACCGATGAGGAATGAGTAACTCCGACTCTTTCATCTCTGTTTTTCAGTAATGGTTCCACCTTCTCACGCTCCAAAAACGTACAACAACATACAGCAAGATGCTAGCTGCTAAAGCTCCAACTTTACCGAGCGTCCGTGATGAGTTCAAGACGACTTGTAACAACCAAATGTGTATTAAATTGTTTATTAAAATGTTCATATTTTTCATTTTGTATGGATACAAATTTAAAT
Source organism: Callopanchax toddi (assembly GCA_006937965.1). Taxonomy (NCBI): domain Eukaryota; kingdom Metazoa; phylum Chordata; class Actinopteri; order Cyprinodontiformes; family Nothobranchiidae; genus Callopanchax; species Callopanchax toddi. Next base: position 1,952,846 of record SSNR01000014.1, read on the forward strand.
AAAAATGTTAGAACTAGTTGAACATGTTTCTATGATTAATAGAATTTTACAAAATTTTCAGGGGGCGATGTAGTTCATTTAGGGGGGCGACGGGCCTGAGCGTCTGTCCTTCTGAAAGCTGCAAAACGCAGCAAAGCTGAGTCACAAAGACCCCTCTCCTCTCTGTGTGTCAGACTGTCAGCGTTGCAGACCTGACCCCCCTTCCTTCCCCCTCGCCGGCCCGCAAGCGTCACAGAGGAGAGCAGAAAAGGAGAGACCTAAAAAGAACTAACAACCAATTTCATAAAGTTTAAAGTTGTAACTGTAAGTAACAAGCAAAAAAACAGCGTGAAAATCAGTTTAGTATTTAGTGAGTTATGATTTAATAAACGCCCTGAAGCTTCATTGCTCTGACAGAGAGATTACACTGTGGAGCTGGGGCGATCGGTCAGGAGGACGCAGTTCTTTATACGCTGATCGGTCTATCTGCACTCGATTGAGCTGGAGTTTTCTCAGGACCCGGATGTGTGGCACAGAAAAGTGAATTTAAGTTTTGAAATTGAATTGTAAAACTGAATCTGAACGGTGGGAACTGAAACAGAAACTATTGAAACTGAATTTTCACTTGAATTAAATGCAGTTTCAAAGCAAATGAAATCAGTTTCAAAACATTAAATTCAGTTTCAATTTAGTGAAAGTCTTTTCCAAACAAATAAATTGAATTTCAAATTAGTAATTCAGATTCATTTTTTCAAAGCATTTATTCAAGTTGAACAATTCAGATTCAATCCGAGCAATACAAATTCAAATATAACTAATTCAAATTCAGTTTCTGATGGCACAAGTTTCTGCCCATAAAAAAACCCCCCAAGAGATACTTGGTGACAGAGTTGAGTGGAAGAAATCTTGTAGAAGTATAACTGAGACTTGGTGGTTTGTCCTTTGGTCAAATGTAGCTTGAGAAGGAAAGAATCCAGAATCAGGAAGGCAGTTTATTGCAGCCAATCAGAGAGCTAGATTTTTCCCACCTTTTTTGGGAAGCAGAAAGGAGCAGCAGCACTTTGTAAAGCAGTTTTAAAAGTTAACCTTTTGTCGGGCTGCATGGTGGTGCAGCTGTTAGCACTGTTGCCTCGCAGCAAGAAGGTTGTGGGTTTGAATCCCGGCTGCGGCCTTTCTGCGTGGACTCATGTTCTCTCCATGCATGCGTGGGTTTCCTCCGGTTTCCCCCACAGATCACAACATGTCCTATAGGTGGTAATCAGGACTCCTTTGTAGAAGAGATTCTGAATCTCAGTGGGACATTTCCTGGTTAAATAGAGGTTAACAGCCCCAAACTGCAAAACTATATGTTGTATTAAAGGAATTCCCAACTCTGTGCTAAAGGAGATTCTGGTAACTCCTGTAAACTTGTATGTTTTTACTGTATTTTATGTTGCTAAGTTAAAAACGCACTTCACTTTGCATTTTTCCAAGAAATGTAAAAAAGTACTAATGCTTACATGTTCACTTCCTGTCTTCTGTAGGGATTTGAGAAAAAAACCTGATGGTTTGGCAGCAACGAGAGACAAATTGGGTGAAAGAAGACAAAAATATCTATATCCTAGAGAATTTGTATACTGTGAAACATTATAGAAAGAAGAAGAAACTGAATCTGTTTAAAGCTTTATTTATTCAGATAATGTCCCATTGAGATTAAGAATTCTTTTTTTAAAGGAGACCTTAAAGAGCATATTTTAAGTTCTTTTTTTTTATTATTCTGATAAAACTCTGTCCAAAAATACTATTTGAAATGTTTATTGAGGGTATTTTGTTTTACAATACATTTTTTAAAACCATTTTTCTAGTCAAAAGTGCCCCTTTTTGCAAAGCTTCTAAAAATGCTTTTTTTTTTCATATTTGGACCTGTGACGTCACCAGAGGGAGCTCCTAGCTAGGTGGCGCTGCTTACAGTGTTGTCAGATGTAGATAAATAAAGTATTTGTAGGATAATTTAACACTCTGTACGATCAATAATCCCATAAATCTGATCATTAGAGCCCTTTGTTGTGTGGAGTTTGTGTAACAGATGCTTATTTTAATCATTGTGTTAGATTTTTTAAAGCTAAACTACTTTAACATCTCAGACTGGCACCGCTCTAGTCTGCCAGCTGCCTGCTCGCTGTCGGCCATGAGTTGTTAGTTTTAGGTTAGAGTGCTCTTTAATCGAGTCGGTGTGAATTCATTTTAATAAAAAATGCTAAATTATTATGTTTATGAATGCCAATTGCCAGTCTGTCAGGACACTGAGTCAACAACGGGACGGCTTCCTTACCGGTACGGTGACTTCTGTTTGGAGACGAAAAACCCCGGCGGTCCTGGTCTAGTCCAGGACTGGATGTGATGGAGTCCCACATACCGACGAAAAACATTCAGTGTGACTCTAAACAGGCGCCGTTACTTCGATCCATTCACCGGAACCGCTGTTAGCACGCAGCAGCTAACAGGAGCTAACGGGGAGACTTGAGTCTCGTTTCCATGCCAGGTTTGGTACGGTTCGTGGTGGGTCGTAGTCCGGTACCGATCAGCGATTTCATGAGAGCATTTCCTTCAGGTGTCTGACTCTCACCTGGCTGGCGGGGTACAGTAAATCCATGCCGCGATGCTCTCCAGAGGGGCTTCCCGTTCCCAGTGGGGCTACCAAGAGGGGCTTCACGGCGGGGTTTCCAGCCTGACCCGACACTGTTTCAGTCAGCCTCGAACCGTTTAGCTGCATCCTGTGAAACTTTTTATAAACTCTTTCATTTCTTAACAATCCACCTGAACGCAGCTCAATGTTTGGAGCTCTGATGATCAAACCTGGTGCTAAACGCTGGTATTTTACCCAGACCCAAGTGAGGAGGTGGGTCACGGTCTACAGCTGGACTGACAGGGTACAGCCTTACAGGACTGATTGTTTTTATCTTTTTTTTAATCTTAATAACTTTTCACTATAGTAATAAAGTAATAAAATAACGGCACTCTGGGGGTTTGTTTTGCTCGTCACAAGTAGTGATAAGTGGATCAGTTTTCTATATAGAGAACGAACGGTCTCCCTGAACTGTCGTCACTTCTGGTTTGGTGAAAAAATTGACAATTCTCACAAAAACGAATCCAAGAGCCCAAATAAGCTGAATTTGTGTAAATTTTTATTCAGAAAAAGTTTCTATTATATTTCTCTAAACATTTGTTTAAGGGAGTGTCTAACTTAAAATATGCTCTTTAAAGGCAACTGGGGGTTCAGTAGTTAGCCCAGAGACATGGCCGGACCGGGGTTTGAACCTCGACTTCGAGGTCAGCCTCTCTTCCCTTAGCCCAGTGTTTCTCAACTATTTTGTGTAATTTCCCCCATGAGCATAAATACTCTTCATGCCCCCCTCTCATTATCTGCCGGATAACGTCTTCATCTAACCTTCCTGCTCTGTAAACCAGGCCGGGTTGCCAGATACTCAACACCATTTGGCTTAAAATTCCTTAAAAAACTACAGCAATACAAAAACCCACACAAGCATGAATACAGACACAGGGTTCCCGCGGGGTCTTAAAAAGTCTTAAAAGCATCAAATTTATGAATTTGTAAATAATACCTTTAAAAGACTTGAAAAAGTCTAGAATTTTGATATCTGGGTCTTAAAATGTGTAACTTCTCCGTATCGCATTTCACCTCAAAGGTTTCATTTGTAAACCACGATTATTCTGATTTTGTGTTTTTCCTTGTCGGTAGGTCTGTGAAATGGGTATTAAAAAGGTCTTAAAAAGACTTAAATTCGACTAGAAGAAACCTTTAGGAACCCTGAGACACTCCTAAATCCTACAAAGTCCTCCTGCCTCCCCCGACACCTCACCATGCCCCACTATTTGAGAAGTACCGCCCTACGCCACAGAGTGATGAGACGATCCTTTCGTCCGACTGAAACCCAATGCAAACCTGTCCGCTCTGATTTTACCAAATGCTAAAAGATATCAAAAAGCTGCATAATTTGGCGAAAGTCTAATATCTTGTGACCAAACAGAACTTGAATGGTGTTTCTAGCTGGAAGAAACTTGAAGTAGTTGACTTTCAAAGAACAAAAAGTTTAGGGATTAAACAGGATAGAATTCTGCACAGATTCCAGGGCATCATTTTTGGCAAATTATGTGTCCATAATAACGCAAAACGCTACTTGTTTTTACATATACTTTGTGTGGGTCCCATTAAATTTAGTGGAGTTTAATGATAGTGATATGGCTCTACAGCGTCACTAAGGCAGGAATTATGTATACCCATCTAAAATAATCCACAAACATTGAACACAGAAGCAGATGTGTGAAACTGGCTCCGTTTTATGAAACATTACCAATCTAAAAAGGCCAGCCAGTGTTTGTATTATGCACACTGACTGTACTATTGAGCCTAGAGGTATTTCCCACCTCCAGACCCCAGGGGGGCTAAAAAGAAGCATCCGTTTGTTGGGAACAGAAACGGCGGAAGCCCCATGGGTCTTCCTTAATCTCTCCCCATTGATTTCAGATGTTTTTTCCATTTATCTCTCCCTCACGGTTAAGGATTACCCTTTCACACCAGCAATGACTTCAAAATAAGGCTGCTTTAGGAAAACATGAGAAAAAGTCAATGATACTGGGGATGACTTCTCAAGAGGGGCTTGGGGGCAATTTGACTGAAAGGATCCACTAAAGTAAAGTGACATAATGGCTACTAAATGTTTGGATCGTGAACCACTTTAGAGCACTTAAAGTTTCAGGCTGGTTAAATCTAATACTGGTAACTGGAAGCAAATCGGATGTTTAAATGTACCAATGTTACACTTCAAGTTATAAAGAGAATAGCCAGCGATATACTGGTATAATCACCGGAAACAAAGGACGGTTCTGTATTTGATTAATAATACTTGGAAGGCTGACGCAGTGTTGTTGTTTCACATAATTATTCTGCATTTTCACCTTCATCTTACAGGTCTCGGCAGTAGAGGCTGCTTATGAATGTAAATTCTGTTAGACAGCGTATTGTTTCTCTTCAAGTCCGGTATGAGGTTGTTGTCTCAGATTTTATCTATTTGTTTTTAAACCATAACTCTCTAGGTGGAACAGAGTGCTCATACTGTTGTATTTTTTTTAAAGATTGCCTCAGTGTTTTTTATTAGTTTATTCAGAACTTTGACCTTTTCTCTTAATGCCATTGTACTTTAAAGTATTTGGTACAAGAATATACTGTTTGTTTTTATTTGAAGAAACAAGCAGTTTAAGTTCATTTAGCAAATTAAAGATGGAAATTTTAATTAGATAATTATTTTAAAGTTACGTGGAAAGGTTATGAACAATTATCTTAAAAATAGCTCCTTGAATGACCTCAGTTTATAGAAACGGACCGATGAGCTAACGGCTAATCCGAACATGGTCAAGAGTACAGGAGGTAAAACAGCTCGAATCTCCAAAATTTCATAGCAGTTCATGCTTGCGTTTATTTATTAGCCTTTACATTGAAGTCAATTTTGTCAGTTTCTTTTTTTTAATTTATGATTATTTATAAGCAAAAGTAGCAACAGCAGCAGCAAGCTGCAGCACTTTTGATGCATTCTGGGTAATTTCTGGTAGAAATGTTGCAATATTTCTACTATAATTACCATTTAGTGTAAAGTATTTAACTGTTTTGAAGATTAGAGTTGTGTAGCAGTCCACTTTGGTCTTAGCTGTATTCAAACTAGCCATTAGCTTGCTTGCTTCAATCGGATCCAAACTAAGATTGTCTAATTAGCTCTATAAACAAGGGTGCAAGTAATTTTTTCATCAAAGTACTCAAGGGAGAACCTGGCGCTGATGTCTGGTGCGCACCACCTCTCTGTGAGTTTGCTCGGGTTGGGGGGGGTTGCGTGAGTCAGCGGTACAGCTCGTGTTTCAACAAGTTTCCACGGCCATATGACGGCTCCTTAACAGCGAACTACAGCAGGTAGTGAAGTTTGTCAGTGTCTGATCATGTGTGCAACTGGGACTTCGGTATGCTCACAAAATAACTGGAGTGCATGCACACTGGTGGACCAGTTATGTACACCCCGTCTATAAAACAGTTTCCCAATAAAGAGTTTTTACCATGTACATGAGGAAATTCTCTACTTCCTCAATCCCTGTTTGCTGTGGCGTACCTCAAGGTTCTGTTTTGGGTCTTGTTCTTTTTTCTTTACATTTGATGCTTTTGGGTAAAATTTTTAGGAAACATTTCATTTCACTGTTATGCTGATTAAATTAAGATTGATTTATCTGGGTTCTTTTGATCGTGAATTTCTTTAGAACATGTGTTGCTTTTTGAGATCCTTTAGCCTCCTTCATGTTGTCACAAAGGCTCTATTGAAGGAATTTCTTAATTCTACAGGTATCTTTCTCAGATTTTGAAATTTGTTTGTTGATTTGAACCCTTTAAGTGTGACAAAAACATATTTTTACACTACTGTACATGTTTACTTTGACGCTGACACTAAAGCAGACATAAACAGCTTCGGCCTGAACATTTCCCCCTCAGGTCTCCTGACCGAAGGAGAGTTAAGGGCTAATGCCTTTTCCCTCCTGTCGTGTAATCTATTGTAGATTGTTATCTTGGAACAAGTGTTGAAACAGAACAATTTAGCCAAGAGATTCCACCTCCTGATTGGATTCAATAGACTGAGCGGACACCGAGCTGCATCCTGAAACGAGGCCGTTGGTTGTGCTCAGCTAGCATCTTTAGGTAATCATCCAAATAATGGATTTCCCGCAGCAGAAACAAGAGACTCTAAGACAACGGAATGTTTTAGGTTTCTTACAAAAGCTGGCTTTTCCCCACACGCTCTATTTTCTCTACAATCCACCTTAAAAAAAAGATTTAAACAACAGGAGGGCTGGGAGGAAAAATCATGAGGAGAAAATTGTTTTTGCAGGAGCAGCAACAGGAAATAAAGAAACTGACACAATTCTCTCACTTTTCATTCTTTGATTTAAAGAAAATCCTCCCATTTATTAACCCTTTATAGGACAAGTGACCATATTTGATCACCTGTGCGCAGTGGGGTTTTAAATAACTTCTGAACATTAAAAGTATAGATGAAGCCTGACACATAAACATAATCATAATGCAACAATAAAATACAAAAAAACAAACAAACTGTTCTTGCCAACTTCAGTACACAAATATTCCACCAGAGGGCAGAAAACTTGTATAAGATTCAATACAGCAGCTTTTGGAGGACAAAAACAAATCTTGTTCAAAAGTTGGAACTCTTAGAAACGTAGAAATATGTGTATCAGATATGATACGAGATTAAAAATGCTGCATTAGCAGCTAAGGGTAAGATTCAAACATGTGGGTCAGTAACAGAATCAGACAATATGAAGGGAGCAGTCCTTGGTAACCATGACAACCAGACCTATAATAATGCAGGAGGTCCAGAGCCGTCAGTAGAGAAAGGGGGAGGGGCCGCACCCTCAGCTGTGACTGTTGGTTCCCCGTTGCTCCTGGTTCTGTGGTGAAATGTGAGCCTGCCTCCCGAACGGGGTGACATTTTTAATGCGGACCTCCTGATCAATTAAGACATTTTTTCTGTTTTTGCTTCAGCACGGTTGATTTAAATTCCTTAATTTTGAGATAAGTTGTTTCGTGCCTTTTTTTTAAATAAAAGAACACGCCTGACAGCGAGCTTTAAACTTTGATTTGTGGCATAAACCTGAAAAAAGTTTGCAAGTGAAAAAAAGTTTTAAAAAGTACAAACATTGTAAAACAAATTATAAATATAATTAATTTAAAAGGACAAAAAAAAAAAAGACTTTTTAATAGTTTGCAATAATACTCAATGTTACTTTTTTCCTTTAAAAAAATCTTAATGTGATTAGATTTTTTAAATTAAAAATAATGCATACATATTTATACATGGACAGATACGTATATATACACACACAAGCACGCACACACACAAATAATGTACAAACCTATAAACAGGGTTGCATCACCAGTGCTGAGCATGTGTGTCAGGCGTGCTGCTTGCGTGTGTCACCAGTGCCGTGCATGTCGGAGGTGCTGTGCGCAGTTGTGGCACTGGTGCTGCACACTTGTGTCAGCGGTGCTGTGCGTTTTGGGTGTGCGTGTGTGTTGCAGGTCCTACGCATGTGTGTCTACTAGCTTCAGAGGCCATGTGAGCACTCATTTGCTGCGCTGCAACAGGATATGAAGCTTGTCAGATCGTGGGCTGCACCATGGGGACTGAAAGCTCCAGACTGCAAAGGGGCATTCGGGCAGTAGGTTCTGGTACGCATGCATGATATCTAGTGCGCATGCATACTGGCGGGCCAGTTATGTGCACCCCTGCCTATAAATACACAAGCATAAATTTACCCAAAGGTTTGAAACCATTTATAAATGTCTAAACCAAAGATAAAGCCATCTGGTGATTATTGATTGTCTGCCTGCCTGGAGTTTTGTGAGAATACATTTTTTGAACTGGTGTTTGAAATAAAAAAAGTTACATTTCTAAGTATTTCAGTGAGCACATGTGGAAATCAAATTCCAAAGCTTTTCAGCATTGCAACGTCTTATTAGCATATTATAAAAACAGATCACAGGAGCATTTTCCTTTTAGGTCCTCAGACATCAAACCTTAAGAAAGCTATCCAGTCAACTCTCAGAGATAGAGGGGTTTATCCAGCGCTACGCTGCCAACAACAAACGACAGAGACCTCAAAACGCCTTGAAGATAAGCGAGGAGAGAAGATAAGTGGAAGTGAGCTGTAGAGAAAAGCACTACCAGCTCCAGAGAGTCCCGTTGGGCTTCTACAGGAGGATGTGAGGAAGGTGAAGAGCCTCTCTGATCATGTTTAATTCCTGTTTTTATTGGCTGTACCACCGATGGAAGCCTTTGTTACACAGAGCCAGAGGATCACCACATGGGGACAGAGAGGCTGTGCACACAACACACAGGGACACTTAATGAGAAATACTACATGACAAGCTCACACGCAGCTTTCCCTCTATTTCTCTTTCTCCTCCTGTTGTTTACTACTCCTCCTCCTCCTCACAAAGCAATTTAAATTATAGAAGAGTTTCGGATTACTGTGATGACTGATAAGAACGCTGAATTTAGTCATTGAAGGATCATTTTAGATTTATTTTTATACATCTGAAAGTGATGGAATTTCCATGAATATAGCCTAATTTCAGTAGTGTTGAGAAACCTTTGGAACTGAATAGACAAATATTGTCGCTTTTAAAATTCTTTTGGACAAAATAGAATAAGACAACTTCAGGCAAATCTTTTATAATTAAACGTTTTCCTTTGTTTGCATTGTATTGGCAACAAAACGCAGACTAAACGTGGCAGGTTTCAGTCAGTGTTAGAAGATCTGGAGGGAAAAGCAAGCAGCCAGGACAAAATTTTAAAAATACCCAAAAGAAGCGATCTGCCCATCCCCTTAGAGGAAAAACCACATGACTTTAACATGTTTTTCACATGTGAGCCCATGTAGTAAAACATGTGACCACACACGATGGCATGAACATGTTACATTTTTCCAAATTCACATGAGAAACATGTGCAGAACTTGTGTTTCACATGTTAACACATTTAAACATAATTTTTCCAATGTGAAATTCACAGTATTTGTTCCAAATTCACACAGGAATCATGTGCAGAACTATTGCTTCACATGTTAATTTAACATGTGAAACCGTGATTATTCCCCATGGAAAATTCACATTTTTGAATTCCAAATTCACATGGGAAACATGCAGAACTTGTGCTTCACATGTTAACACGTTTTAACATGTTTTTTCCATGTGAAATTCATTGTTTGTTGTAAATTCACGCAGGAATCATGTGCAGAGCTTGTGCTTCACATGTTAATTTAACATGTGAAAACATGTGATTGTTCCCCATGTGAAATTCACATTACTTAATTAAATTCACACATGAAACATGTGCATAACTTGTGTTTCACATGTTGATTTCACACATTTTTACGTGTCAAAACATGCTTTTCTCCTATGTGAAATTCACATTTTTTACCAATAAATTCACATGGAAAACATGTGCAGAACTTATGTGTCACACGTTATTTCACGCGTTTTTAACATGTAGAAACATTATTTGTCCCGCATGTGAAATTCAAATGTTTTTTTCTAAATTCACACAGGAATCATGTGCAGAACTTGTGCTTCATGTGTTCATTTAACATGTGAAAACATGTGATGGTTCCCTATGTAAAATTCACACTTTTTTGTTATAAATTCACATGGGAAATGTGTAGAACTTGTGCTTTACATGTCAACTTAACACATTTTTACATTTAAAAACATGGTTTCCCCATGTGAAATTCAAATTTTTGAATTCCAAATTCACACAATAAACATGTGCAGAGCTTGTGCTTCGCATAATAATTACACACGTTTTTTTTCCCCACATGTGAAATTAACATTTTTTATTCCAATCTCACACAGGAAACATGTGCAGACCTTGTTTTTCACATGATAATTTAACAAATTTTAACATCTTTTTTTACAAGTGGAATTCGTTTTTTTTT
>SSNR01000014.1:1973733-2039948 GCA_006937965.1 Callopanchax toddi
AAAACCCCCCCCCCCCCCCAACAAATACAAGTATTGGCTCCTTTGCACACCCGTACTGGTAGATTGGATGACATCCCCCCTCAAGTAACAAGACATAGCAACCGCAGTCATGCCACGAAAGCTCTGCTAGACTTGAGGTGAAGGTGCTCCCAAGCAGCAGATCCGGACAAACCTTTCCAGACTGCACAGTAAGGGACCCTCGTCTGTGCTTGAGGTGCCGTGGAGATCGTACATTGTCAAAGTGTTCATTATAAAAGTAGGTGAAAAATTGATGGATGGATGTATTTCTGGTCAAAACTAGAAAGTTATGTCATTTTTTGTATTTGCTAAGCTGACACTAAGACTTAATGTCAACATTTTGTACAAAGTTCTTACACAATCAGTTGCAGTATTGTGCAAATCATGCAATAGATATAAGTCCCATCTACCACACAAATTTTAGCTTAATAACTGTAAAACTGACTGAGGTATAGACATTTTTGCTTATTCTATATTCTCAGTTGGTTGTGTTGGTTATCTTTAATTGCATTGACTTCAACATGTGATAAGTTGTTGATGAATGTGTACTTTTCAGAAGTTTATTTGGTCGTGGCGAACAATCTGAATTGTGTTGACTCCAAAAGTTAGCCAGTTGCAGATGTACATCCAATAAAGACTTTCTGAGGGTTTTATTAAAAAATGGTTTTGTAGGATATGTTGGTAAAAAACACACATCTACAGACACAAGCAAAAACATTATCACCTGCTCTTTGGTGGCAGTAGGAGCATTCACAGTGCATATGCAATCCCCCCAAGGACTAATTTCCTCAAGGCTCAATCAAGAAAACTTTCTCTGCCAACTTATTGATTGTCCAACAATGGCATTATCTTTGTCACGATCCTATTACGGTGCATGTGACTAGATGTTGCGCATCAATTCATTATGAGGGCTATGAGCTGACATTTCCCCTCCAGAACGGATCATTTATTTGGAGCACCTTGATGGCAGCGGCAGCCGTTAAAACTGGCAAGCCAATTCACAGACGGGGAGCAGGCTATTGTGACAGCCAGCCGCCTAATTGTTCATTTGAGGTAATCACTCGACAAGTTAGAGCAATTTCAAGCACAATGCCAGAGACTAATGGAGGCGGACGTGCTCGCTTGATCAGATCAGAATCGCGGCGCTGCCCGTCTGCTAAGTGCCAGGGGGCCCTACAAGGGCATTGTACTTAAAATTCAGGGAAATATTCTCACCTTTGTGGCATGATTGAGCTTTCACCAGGGAGGTGGCGGAACAAGCTTAAGATAGTGATATCCCTGTTTAAAAAATCTGCTGCTTTCATTATCTTGGAAGAAAATCCACTCAAGACAAAAAGCTGGCCAGTCGAGGCTGCAAATTTATTTTCATGCTTCAATCATGATGCTTTGTGGAACTGCCACCATGAGACGTATGCCTCCCTCTTAGCATGCAGGAAGACACTCCCGCCACTGCTTTCTGCCTGTATGTGTGCGCTTGGAAAGGAGGGGCACATGTGATGGATGACCGTGCAGTGCCGGGGCGTTCTCGGTTTAATTGTGATGTCAGCGCATGTCTGTGGCAACCCCGGCGGTGAGCGGTGACGGACAGGAGTGTGTAGATGTGTCTCTGAGTCGGCGTGTTTGTGCACATCTCTATAGTGGGAAGGGAAGAGAGCGCTGATGAACTCTGACACTGCGTTGCTGGGGATTTTCGGCCAACCGCAAGACCTCGTATGAGCTCTGAGGGAACTGGTTTGAGGAGCGCTGTGAAAATATTGGATGTTCGACATGTGTGTGTGTGTGTGGGGGGGAGTCGGACAAGGGTCAGGTTAGCTCAACGATGTGGTAGATGTGTCAAGACGAAGAAAAAAATGTCTTGGGTACATGGCGTCAACTGACATCAGAAAATAATTAAAAGCATCCAAAAATGTCTTAAAATACGGGAACAGTTGTGCTTTTTTGGGATTGTATTAAATCGTACTAATCTATCGTGGCTGTTAAGTTGTCTAAAGGGTAATTACGTTTCTGTAAAAGCTGCTCTTTTTCTACCTTTGGCTTTTTTTTTTTTTTTTTTACCGTGTAATACGGTAAACCTTCAAAAAGGAATTTTAATAGCATTCCCAAAAATCTTTCCAATCATTCTGTTTTTTGTTGGTCATTTTTAATACATTTAGAAGAAAACCTCACTGTGTTCTCACCCTGCCTTGTCATGTTTGGCCGTTGCTTAAATTCATGGGAGTTTTTTTCTGTAAAGCTTTGAAATTTGCATCACCTGGTCTTTTGTAATGATGCCTACTAACAAGCCTGACATAAAGAAATCATAACCTCAAACAAACACTTTTACACCACAGTTGCTTTCCTTTAATTATAAGTGGAAAAACAATGAATTTGCAATGCTTAGACTCAAAGCATTTTGCATGTGTGTACCAAAACCTTAGAATATTAAAGTATTAGATATTATTCACATCCATTATTGGGTAGTTTTTAGGATTCTGAGTCAAATTTGAAGGCTTAAAGACCAGCTGTAGTTCTGTAGAATGGCCAGCGAGTGGTGCTGTTGTACCCCAACTTCCCAACACTCAGTTTTCCTCAAACACTAAATACAAATGCATGTTGAAATACTTTTTCAATGTGATTCAAGCAGATGCATGTAGGGAAATCATTATTTAATCCAAGGCTGATTGGGGAAGGAATCATTTAGGAAAATATTCTATTTGGGTGCAACGCGTTTGATTAATTTAGCCTGATGTGTTTGCACTAGGATTGAGGTTAGGCTTCATTTTTGAGACTTTGTCCAAAGAGTTTTGGAAAAACATCATATTTTCCCACTACTATTAATAATAACCTTTAAGGAAACATCCGTGTGTATCTCAATCCTTTTTACTATTCAGCTCAGGTTTGGCGAAGCAGGAGTCGTGTTGTTTGTAAGGGAGTGAGTCAGTCTGTCTCGGGAGCCTGAGTTTTCAGTGAACATAGTGAGGACTTCTTCAGGGAGAATATGTAATAAGAAACATAGCTGCAGCCTCTCCTCCTTTCCGGGGACTAAGTTGTAGACACACAGATAAACAGGCTGGCTTACTTGACTGGACAGAAATAGAACTGACCAACTGTGCTCATCAATTTAAGCTCACGAAAACAGAAGACACCAGATGTGGAGAGGAGAAAGGATCGCTCGATTCCTGCCAGACCGCAAATGGAATCAACACATCTCGACCGCGGAAGTGTGGAAACGCAGCGGACGAATAAATGTTACCTCCAAAGGGTCCGCGAGCGCTTTTTGAATGGCAAAACGAATCAAGTCCTTTGAATGCGAACACAATGAGCTGTGGAAACATGGAGTCCGTTCAAACAGCACCTCAAATCCTCTCCTGGGACAAAGCATTTATTAACCTGGACCTTCAGTTACACGGTCTTTCAGAGGGCTATTGAGAGGACATAAGAACTGCCATGACCTTACGATGATGATGCAGCTGTGCTTTTGCACGAGTGCCTGTTTCTGTTTCATTCCAATTCAGAGACTTGAATTGGATATTGCCCCAAAAGGCCAATAGACTGTAATGTGATTTGTATAAAAAGGCCAAACATAAGAGGCCGGGAAGCGGCCAGCAACAAGGTTAGAGCGTGCCGGCAAAGGTTATTCTACTGTGAATTGGTTGCCTCAATCCATTTATCGCCACCACATTCCCGGCACTGTGACAGAGCGAGGTGTTTGAACCCCCCCCCCCCCGGGAAAGACCGTGCCTTCTGTATGGGATTTGTTTTGGTGAGCAGTGACAAAACCCATCCACACACAGGTAGTTTCATTTCTTGCGCCAATGACTCGTTCACAGGGATCCTCGACACAAGAGCGAGTGATAATTGTTCACCTGTTGGGCCGATGGTTGCGGCAACTCAGATGAGAGCTCTTTGAAGGGGGGGGGGGGGAGCGTTGGGTCTGAGTCTAACCGGTGGATCCTTATGCCAGCCTGATCCCGCTAATGAATTCTGCCACACAGTGCGCGCGCCCGGAGTGGCAGCTTGGTACTGGTCACCGAGTGGGCTCGGGGGACAGGAAAGGGTGTAAGAAGCCATCTGTTGTGATACCACGCTCTTCATTTCCCTTCACTTAAACTCAACAGGACAGAAAAATCAAAACAACAAATCCAATAAGAGGATGCACCCATGCAGTATTTTACTAAGCTAAAGTATAGCCACGAAAGCGGAAAAATTACAGCTTTCGCTCTCGTTGGACCTTTGTTTCCATCAAAATCAATATGAGCTGCAGCCGTCCACTGATTTGCAATAATTGCGAGGTCTGTTGGTGATTTTAATTCTAACTCAGGCTGTCATCTCTAGGTGTTCGAAAACCCTCCAGCAGAAATTACCTTCATTCTCGTAAAGGTCTCTGCAGAAATGTTAATCTCCCAAGCTGTGCGTTTTTCTTTTTTCATCTAAACAAGCAAATTTGATCAACTTCCCTTCATGACAAATATAACTCAGGTATGTGTTTGATTAAACTTCAACATTCTCTAAAAATCAGAGGAATCATCGTAGCCACATTAGGCTAAAAAGTACAAGCAATTTCAGGTTATGCCAATTTTTTAACAAAATCTTTGATTAAATGAGAGTCTACAGTCCCTTTCTGGATTAAAAAGTCACCCATTGTATTTAAATACTAAAACAAGAACTAGAAAATGGCAAGTCACTTTGACCCATCTTGACAATTAAACATTTCCAGAATTTGCATAAATACATAGATTCTAGTTAGGAACTAAGGGCTAATTAATCATTAATTAATCATGAGTAATCTTCTAAATATGTTTCATTAAATATTTTATTAATGCTAGCGAAATGATCAGTTGAATAGACAATGAAAAAGGAATTCGGACCAACATAAGACGATTAATTCATTCTTAGTGAAAGCATCATCTAAAGATAAGGCAACCAAACACAAAACCCTAAATTAAAGAATTTTTAAATAATTATTAGTTAATTATAATGAGTCCTGATTTGTTCTTCACATTTAATCAATTTTTTTATGAAATCTTTTGAACCTTAAGGAATAGTTAGCTAGCTAGTAGTTCATGATTAATGTATCTAATTTTGTGGTCCTTAAAGTTCCTATGTGGATTATTTTTCTAAGTATCAAAGTTTTTAAAAATGTTTGAAATTATATTTCAGGTCTAAACTATGATCTATTTGTAGAGTTCCCCAACATATGTTAGTCTAAGACCCTCCTTGACCTCTTTGAATTATTTCTGACCGGCAAACTTTTTCAGCCAATAAAATTCAAATTTTCGCACTATGGGCCGTCACTCAACGTGCATATGCGCTTTGCACAAACCTGTACAGGTGGGGCTGTGCACTCCCAGAACACTCCGTGTCTCAGTCTCGCCTGCTCACGGATGTCATGAATTCAAAATAACTAAATAAATCTAAACAAATACACTAAATATAAAAGAAAACCAGAAATGTTAACGTTAAAAAGCACAAATGTTAAAAAGTAAACTAGATCAGTAAATGAAAAAAAGTTCAACATCAGGAAAATGTCCTCCTAATAACCTGAAATACTCTCAAGGTTGAAGTATTTCAGTTAGCGCTCTTTAATGTCAGTGTTTTTAGGCTAAATTATGCTAGCTTGTTTCTATTTTAAGCAGTGCCTTTGTTCTTTTGAGAAACAAAAGCTAAAAAGTTTGGCGAAAAATCCCAACAACACGCAGTTCAGAAGGATTTTGAATTGTTTTGTTCCATATAGTCGAGCTAACAACTAAAAGTAAAGCAAATTTCACAATTCTCTTTTCCTGCTAAGTAGTCATTAAACCTTTTTAAATGAGCAATCAACTTGCCAAACTCTGCAAAATGCCATTGTTTTCTTTTTATCAAGATGTTAGAGCACTTTAACCATCTGTTGATGTTTCACTGGATTACTCAAAGGAAATTCTCACAACAAAAAGACTCCATGCGGGTCCAGTGAAGCTGTGACAACCTACTGACAGGGTCTATCATTAAAATCTGAAAGTATAAACTCTCCCTGCTGACAGGATGGTGTCCTTGTTCTGTTTCTCTTTCTCTCTTTTTTTTTGGTCGCCGACAGTCATTTTCATTTTTCCCCTGCAGATTCCGAATCTTGTCCAATTACAAAAACACTTTGCTCCTGAATAAAACTCGTAGAATAAAATACGCCTGAGGATATAGACATTAACATGTTTTAAATTTTTTTGTTTCATCATTAAAACATATTAACCCAGCTCCGTAGGTTTGAGTTCAGTCTGTTTTACTACCAGTCAAAGCTGATAATGCTCTACCATCACTCAACGTTTTTACCGGAGCACGAAACGGACACTAATTTCCACCTTCTGACACTTTTCTGGGCTTTTTCAGGGAAATTGAAGGATTTTTTTTTGTCCAATGTTGCAATCCAATTATGAAGCAGGGCTCAGTTACAAGGCTTGTGTCGACAGGATCAATGAAAACAATATATGAGAGTCCCGTTTTATACACGTGTTACCAGGAAAGAGCCTATATCAAAGGAAAGTATCAGCAACCTAACAACCGCTGATTTATTGAGTTAAAGAATAAGAAAGCTTGCTCAATTGAAACGTTCGCTTTGTGTTAATTAAAAAAACTAAAAAACTGGCTTCATTTCGCAATAAAAAAGTAATAAACCATTAGAGAGATTCATGCCACAAGTAGAGGAGAGACCCTGTAAGGATTTTTGGCAACAATTGTAGTTACAGCCCAGTAACTGGAGGTTATCACAGCAAAGCCGATGAATTTTTCACTCATATTGCTCACAAAAAGACCGTAATTTTGTTTAACGCCGAAAGCTGCCTCTGAGCTACTTGTAAGTGTTGCATGGAGAAGGGTCGCGTCTGCCTCGCTGAACTTGGCTGCGTTTCAGACTAGTGTGGGGGAGGATGAAGGCTTGCATCCCTGCTTTACTCAGCGAAGGAACAAAGGCCTCGCAACCCACATCTGTAGAGGAAGATGAGGGGGATTGAAGCACGCCGCCCACGTGGTGATAGGAGGTGGCGGAGGGGGCACCAGACGCGCCACTCGAGAGGGATTGTTGGGGGGTATTTGCTTCATAAACAGACTATTTACGGAGAGAGAGAGGAGGAATTTGCAGAAGTTGAACCTGAACATGAAAAGTTATATTATTTTAACTTCAAATTTAAAAAGATTGGTCTTTAAGTTATTAAATCCTTACAGAGCTTTCCGCATTTTAGCCAAATTTTCACTTCAAAGGCTTTTGTCCATCTTGAAGTGAGTTTCTATGTAAAGGTTGTAGTTACAATCTTATTCAAGATTGCATCTTGAGCGGCCTCAGTTCAGAGAATTAACTTTTACATCCTGTTGGACTGATGAGCTAATGGCTAGTCTGGGTGCAGCCAAAAAACCCAAAACTTCTTGTAGTATAAAGATAAATATATATATATTTCTATTTTTTTTCAAGTGTTTATCTTCAATTTATTCAGTTTTTTAATCTCTTTTCATTTTATATATAAATATCGCCATCATCCGCAAAATGTAGTGTAACCCTTAACCTATTATTATGTAATAAATGAGCAACAGGCAGTCAGTAGTCTCAATAGTTCTGAGAATTGTGCTCAAATTTGGACCAGAAATCAGAATAACTCTAGTTTTGGTAGGAGAGCGAGGGTTGGACATCAATAAGACAATGACAACAATTATGCAGTTTGTTTGTCTTATTATTAATTAATAAACACAATAAACAATTTGAACAACAAGCAAAAAAAAAAACAACAAAACAATACAACAATCAAATAAGCCAGCAATCCCAAAATAAAATAACCCAAAATAAATCAGTGTCCTTTATCGTTGGGGCCCTTTAACTCACTCTCGGTTTGAGTGACCTTAATGTATCAGAGTTCTTTTCCTACCACTTCCATTCAGGTCTCGCTTGGCTCGCCACCTAGCGTGGGCTAGGAATCTCTCACAAAGGTTCGGGGTGATCCTTCGATGGAATCCAACTGGAATGACTCCGTCGCTCAGTCTTGTCGACGCTCAGTTCTGTATCCTGGAAATGAAAACCTGACCTAACGACCGGTCAGAAAAATCCACATTCAGTACAATCGTATAGTTTCATATCATCACCAATCAACATAATACTCATCTTCATATCAACTGGTTCAAATATTCACTTTCATATGATCTGGTTCAAACCATATTATTCTATTCAAGTTTCATTTAGTTGTACAACAAATATATATTCTCTATTTATAATGAAACTATAAATGCAATCTTAAACAGCTATTCCAGTGCATCTGAGTAACAAGGCACTTCAACTTATCACTAATAAATTCAATAGTGACTTATCACAACAACATTTAACATTCATGACATTTTATACAATAACATTAAGCAGAATACATAGTAATTTAAAGTTATAGAGCATTAATGTTCTATCATCTCCTGTCTGCACCGGTTACAGAGCAAAAGAGCACTAAAAATTGATTTCATATCACTTTAACAATGCATACAAAACACTACTTAATCTGTTTGTCACAGTTTGTGCAAACAACATCACAACGGAAACACAAAATGTTACAAAAAACAGCAACACTCAAGATAATAGGATAGCTAACTTCAAATTAGCAACATTAGCACCATTTCAGGATAATGGAAGCTGTGTTGATAATAATTTCTCCCTTTTTCAGCTCTACTAAGCTTTAACTTTCAAGTATTCAGTTCTTTAGTGACTCGACAGTTGTTTCCAATGTGGAGACTACGTTTATTGAGCTTTCTCACGGTTGAGACATTTGTTTGGTTTCTTTCACATAGCCACGTGTAGCCTGGCATGCATCACGCATCAATACAGACTCTACAAAAGCACAAACATGACGATATGACCACCGTCAGATATCGGATACTTTAAACAATCATTTAATGTTGCTAAGGTTAGATATTTCAGTGTCTTACCCCACGGACGGTTAAAGATTGTAAGTTCAGAATCTGGGAGATTTCTTTTGCATCTCTCTGGCAAAACAAAATGGTGGAAGTGACATGGGTTTCAATCACGTGGGGTTATTAGAACTCCGTGATTGGTTGGATTTCTCCTAAGGAATCATGGGAAGTCTCTGTGATTGGTCAATTTCTCCTGATGAATTATGGGAAATGTAGTAAATCCATGTTTCAGCAGAAACTCCTAAACTAATCAGTTTTCCCTTTTCTTTTCTGTTATGTTGTTTTTCTTTTCAAGTATTTGCTTTATTAAGATGGGATTCTTTATTTCTAGCTGGTTTTATCAGTTTTATTAATGTTTAATTATTTATTTCTATCTTTAGTTACATTTTTCTAACTTGATGACAGTAGCAGGTCTGGTGCATCAAGTATTTTATTTCTACTTAATTCTGCTACAATAATCATGTAATGTGAAACATGAAGCAATGAAATTTTTTTTATATAAAATTACGTCTGCAGGAACTGCTGTTAAATTTCATGAGACTGAAGCTTTGTCAGCCATTTACATCCTGATACATAAAATAATATTCCCAAATAGAACTATTTTTTTGACTAATGTAACATTTGTTAAATTATCTCTTATATTTTCCCATTTGTTAGCTTTTATGTAAAGCTATACAAATCTCTCCTTGGTTCATTTGTACGTATATCTTACTGTCTTATTCTCCACGATCTCACGAAAATGTTTTAATTAGACTTGTTGTATTTTTTGTGTTATTTTTTAAAGGAAGACAATTAGCACTTGCTACATGTAGTACTCTGATCCTCCACCAGAGGGTAGACATTAATATTTATTACATCAGCATTTGCAGGATTGTACTGATCTTGTTAAGGAGGTAAAGCACATAGAAACTTAAAACATCAATTATATTATGAGTTAAACCTCCGTATACCATGGGTTCTTATACTAGAATGGTGGCTTCTGTAATATTTTGTTTTATTCAAGTTATACCTATTGTTAATATTCAGGAATACTTGGTTTTAATTTATTATATATGCTTTTCAGCTTTCTTAATTTGAAACTCTTAAAAAATTATTTAAGCTACCGTATTGACCCAAATATAAAACGAGTTTTTTCATTGAAAATAATGTATAAAAGTGGGGTCGTCTTTTCATAATCGGGGTCTAGATTTTTTGGGGCCATTACATGACCAAACCAGCAGAGGGCGCAGGCTTTTTGGTCAAAGCAGCAGCAACAGCAAGCAGCTCAGATCGGGACTGGTCCCGGTCCGGACCAGCTCAAAGTTACAGGTCCACTGAGGATTAAAATTCTGATCAGTCCAGCCAGGTCCACATCCAGACCCAGTGCTTCCAGTGTGAGCAGCTCAACGAGGACTTCTGCCCAGGTGAGGACTCGTGTCGGTTGATCCACACACGCCTCACAGAGCTGCACAGAATCTCATCTGGCGCTGCACGTATTATAGGTGCAGCTCTATTTCTGTACCCGACACGTCACCTCCGTCCACGCTAAGTCTACATCCATGACTTTCATGTATGTTCATTTGTGTCCTCCCCCCCACATGCACACACACACACACACACACACACACACACACACACACACACACACACACACACACACACACACACACACACACACACACACACACACACACACAGAGTAAGCAAGAGGGAGGGAGGGAGACTCTTTGAGCCCGAGAGAGAGTACTAGAAGATAGAGCGAGAAAGAGATTTAATGGAACTTTACCCTTTTTTCCAATTGACAGAAATTCGTCGCCAGGACGGAGAACTTTAACCCCTGATTAATAGGCTAATATTAAATCAGTCTGTAATTACGATATTATTTAAATGATTTTCTCAAAATTTCAAAAATAGTTTTAAAAAAGTGAATTTAGTTTTTTTCTGAAGATTAGTCTTAAAAAGGGGGGTCGTCTTACAATCGGGATCATCTTATATTCGGGTCAAAATGGTACTAGTCTTTCCTACCTAGTTAGATTTTTACAGTATGTTTATGAATTTACGCTAATCCCAAACAGTTAGGTAAAATAAAACATGGACACTAAATAAAAGTCATGAAAAGGGGACTCTAAATTCACAAAAAGTGATACATTTTGCTGATGATGGTGATATTTACATTGATAAATACCGACTGAATTCCATGTAAATAATGTATTTTGAAAATTCCAGCAGTGTAAATTTTCAAAAACCATTTTATATAAAACAACAAAAGATGACAGCAATCTTTTTTAGTCTTTTCTGCACCGTTATCCAAATGTAAACCCTATTTTTATGAACAATGGCCGTTCATGAATCTGTCAACAATGAGGATGAGAATGACATTTACACTGAAACACACTTCAAAATGGCCATATCCTTTTAAAAAGAGACCTGGTGAGGATTATTTTGTGTGAGTTTCATCCACTCATTGATAGGTTGCTAAAATCTTGTGAATATTTTTTGTTTTTACATCTAAAAATGTTTTTATAGCATCATCTAGTTTTTAAAAGACGCACTAAATGAGCAAAAATCAAGTCTAAATCTATGCATGAAATGTTTTTATCCCTTGCAAGGAGAACCCTGCTGCCCCATATTAAATGTTTTATGTCAAACACCATAAATGTGTACACAGATAGCCTCTGCGCTGCTGGTGCAACCCAGCGTATGGATTGCAACATACTGCATATTATATATACACTGAAGACAAAGTTTTAAAAAGTAATGTTTTTTTTCCTCGCAGAAAAAGTTGAGATATGGGATTTGATGAATAAATAAACACGCTGAGTTGATGTAGTGATGTCTGATATATTTCTCAGACGCTTGATTATTTTATCCGTGAACATCCATCATGTTTTCACTTCGTCTTTTAGTTTGACTGAAAAAAAAGAAGATTATTTCCTCACCAACATTACCGGAGCAACAAGTGGCTGACTTTAATTTAGTAAATTGGTTGTATAATTTTAAAAAATGGTATTTAAAACAGTTTGTTTCAATATATATAAACGGTTCAACTGAAATGTTAATTCTACAGTATAAATGAATCTAAATGACATGCCCACAAAAGTCAACAAAGCAGGGCACGAATCAGGAACTGATGTTTCACTTCAATATAAAGTGATAGAGTTGTGAATAGCATTTGCCAGTGAGTTTCCAGAATACCTTCAAGTATTTGTGAAGTTTATAAATTTTCTGACCTGACACAGGCCTTCAGTCTAGGAGTGTGTGAGTGGAATTTCAAGCGTTTAACAATACAGCAACACTTGCATCAAGCATGCAGCAATGTTTCCAAGATACAGTAAGGCCTACTTAGCAACAATACATTTTCTCTAACAATGATACAGCAATATTTGGATCAAACCACAGAGCAGCAACACTATTAATGACCAACAGTACAGCAGCATCCATTGAATAATAATTTAGAGCAACATATCCATCAAAAAACAATGGAGCAACATTTTCACTGAGCATTACGGCATTATTTCCATCAAACAACAGTTTTACAACATACTTTAGTGAACAATGCAAGCAACATTTCAATTCAGCAACAGTATAGCAATGTTTTCTTTAAGCAAAAAACAGCAACATTGCATCATAAATAGTGCAGCAATATTTCCAAGAAGCAACAGTATAGCCACTTGTCCACTAAGCAACAATACAGCATCAAACAACGGTGCAACAACATTTCCTTCAAGCAACAGTGCAGCAACATTTTTATCATGCAACAGTGCAGCAACATTTCCTTCAAGCAACAGTGCAGCAACATTTCCATCATGCAACGGTGCAGCAACATTTCCTTCAAGCAACAGTGCAGCAACATTTCCTTCAAGCAACAGTGCAGCAACATTTCCTTCATGCAACAGTGCAGCAACATTTCCTTCAAGCAACAGTGCAGCAACATTTCCTTCAAGCAACGGTGCAGCAACAATTCCTTCAAGCAACAGTGCAGCAACATTTCCTTCAAGCAACAGTGCAACAACTTTTCCTTCAAGCAACAGTGCAGCAACATTTCCATCATGCAACGGTGCAGCAACATTTCCTTCAAGCAACAGTGCAGCAACATTTCCATCATGCAACGGTGCAGCAACATTTCCTTCAAGCGACAGTACAGCAACATTTCCATCATGCAACGGTGCAGCAACATTTCTTTCAAGCAACAGTGCAGCAACATTTCCATCATGCAACAGTGCAGCAACATTTCCTTCAAGCAACAGTGCAGCAACATTTCCTTCAAGCAACGGTGCAGCAACAATTCCTTCAAGCAACAGTGCAGCAACATTTCCTTCAAGCAACGGTGCAGCAACATTTCCTTCAAGCAACAGTGCAACAACTTTTCCTTCAAGCAACGGTGCAGCAACATTTCCATCATGCAACGGTGCAGCAACATTTCCTTCAAGCAACAGTGCAGCAACATTTCCATCAAGCAACAGTGCAACAACATTTCCTTCAAGCAACAGTGCAGCAACATTTCCATCATGCAACAGTGCAGCAACATTTCCATCATGCAACGGTGCAGCAACATTTCCTTCAAGCAACAGTGCAGCAACATTTCCATCATGCAACAGTGCAGCAACATTTCCTTCAAGCAACAGTGCAGCAACATTTCCTTCAAGCAACGGTGCAGCAACATTTCCTTCAAGCAACAGTGCAGCAACATTTCCTTCAAGCAACGGTGCAGCAACATTTCCTTCAAGCAACAGTGCAACAACTTTTCCTTCAAGCAACAGTGCAGCAACATTTCCATCATGCAACGGTGCAGCAACATTTCTTTCATGCAACGGTGCAGCAACATTTCTTTCAAGCAACAGTGCAGCAACATTTCCATCAAGCAACGGTGCAGCAACAATTCCTTCAAGCAACAGTGCAGCAACATTTCCTTCAAGCAACGGTGCAGCAACATTTCCTTCAAGCAACAGTGCAACAACTTTTCCTTCAAGCAACCATACAGCAATATTTCCATCAACAAACTTTAAAACAATGTTATCACTGAGCATTACATGTTTTCCATTGAACAACAATGGAGCAATATTTCCAATTAGCAGAAACATGTCCACTGAGCAACAATACAGCATCATTTGTAAGAAATAGTGTGAGCAACTTATCATCAAGCAGCAACATTTCAATTTAGCAAAAGTACAGCAACCTATTCTTTGTGCAACAATACACCAATATTGATAGCTCTATCTATATTATCTGTCACTGAGCTGCAACTGTTATCAACAATTTCACAGATTTTTTAGCATTATCTAAATATTTTGACACATTTGTCCTCAATTTCTTCTTTGCTGTGTTTTTTGATGTTTGTAACATTTGCAAGACAAAAGTTTTCTCACATATCTCAAATGCATTTCAAGCCAAGGTTTTTATGAAGTACTATAATTACTTCATACATACCTGTTGGCTACGACGCCAAAGCTTTCTCCACGGTCTGACAGGCATTGGACCTTTTGTAGTTGAAGACGCCGTCATGTTGAAGTCCAACCCTCACTGGGAATAAGCTGAACTTTGTTTTTATATGGTCACAATTGTAACAGATTCTCTATTTAGTTGTGCAAATGTCTCTGGACATCTGAAACAACAAATTCCTGCAACAAAACGGTGAACTGTTGAATTTTGTCTCCACCTAATCTCTGCCCACTGAGATACTCTCCCCGTCCCACCTGTGCCTTCCAGCTTTCTTTCTCCTGGTGGAGTTTACTGCCCGTAATTAGTCCATTAATCAACTAAATGGAACATCTGAGAATGGACTAACTGTACCGCCCCCCACAGAGTCACCTCACATTGCCCTGGACCCCCAGCTGAGTGGGGGGACTTCCTGGTTCACGACCAGGAACAGCTGAAAAAGGCCCAACCCCATCTGTCAGAGCCGCCGACCTCGACATCTACATATGTGTGCACCGTGGGAAGGTTCTGTTTCCGATGTAACCACTGTCAGCATGCTCTGCTGCACCGCCTCAGTGAACTACAGGAGGTTCTGACCTTGGAGAAACACCATACCAGGAATCTAATCTGAAAAAAATCTGAATTAAATGTTCTGCTCTTTGTAGGACAGGAAAACCCTACACTTCTACCAGCTGGAAAAACCAGAAGGTATCTGAACTGAAATCGGTTAAAGACGCCTGAGACGACTCTGCCTGATTAAAAATTGGTCCTGGAAGTGATTTGAATTTCTTCAAAATTCCAGCAAAGGCATTGGGAACCGTCTATGACATTTCTAGACATTTTGAAATTTCCCAAGTGAATGATGCTCACAATTTGTCACCAACCGTCATGGCCTAGTTAGAAGTGAAACCCAAGATTTTTTCCCTCTCTAATTAGTTTTAGACCCCTCCTTAACGTTCACCTGTAACATATTTTTCTCTGTTTTTGGTTTGGTTATTTTTAGATGGACTAGCCACTAAAACCACATAGTCATGGTCCAAATAGAGTTAGACACACAGCCAGTGAAGACTACCTAGCTTGACATGAAAACCCAGCATTATGTGATGGTATGGGAGCCAGATTAGGTTAATCTTCTTTGGGTGATGTTCTGGGGTCTTTTGTGACCTCTTGGAGTCGTCGCTGAGCTCTTGAGGTAATTTTGGTCGACTGGCTTCTCCGGGGACTGTTCCATGTTTTCCCCATTTGTGGATAATGAATCCCACTGTGGTTCGCTGGAGTCCCACAGCTTTAGAAATAGATTTATTTTTGTTTTTTTTCTCATTTTTTCCAGAATTTCCTTGGATTATGGCATGATGTCTGGAATTTGAGGGTTTTTTTGGGGTCTACTCCACTTTGTCAGACAGGTCCTATTTAAATGATTTCTTGATTGAAAACAGGTGTGGCAGTAATTAGGTCTGGGTGTGGCTGGAGAAAGGGATCTGCTTTCCATATTAATGTGATACACCGCAGTTAATTTATGTTGTATGTTTTCTTGAGCCAGTCTGTGCTAATATGACCCTTTTTTACAGGGTTAATGAACAAGTCACTCAGCCCCATCTGCTGCTTGTGTCCAGAATACCACGTTTGCAACTTCTAAGTCTCCGGCCCGGTGCCTCTAAAGTCTCACAAAGTCTCGTATCTCGCGAGAGTTAGCCTAACCTAATGTGGCTAGCTGTTATGCTAGCACCAGAGTGTTTTTAGCTCATGATTCCTGCTTATTTTTTATCTCTTCCTGCTTGAACACAGCTGATTTCTTTGAACGAGTGATGAACCGCTCCAGTAGAAACCTATGAAGGCTGAGGAGATATTTCAACAGTTGGATTTAAGTGTTTCTGAGCAAAGACAATGCTAACATTTTTATGACAGTGATTTAAAACTAACACTAGGGGGTGCTAAAAACAAGAAAAACTGCATAGTGTGCTTTTAAAATCAAAATCAGTGCATTTCTGCTCAAAACTGTAGCTGAAACTGGTTAATGACAAAACATTTTTTTTGAAATACGGAAGTTAAATTAGCATTTTTATCATAAATGTACTATTCATGCAAAAATGATCACTAATACAGTAGTAAAAGCAGGAAATCTTTTAAAACTTGCCTTGAAAGTGCTTGAGACGTTTGTGGATTTGATTTGGGCAAAAGTATAAGACGCCTGACAGAGTATACAAAAAATATACATATTTATTTCAAATTAAAAGCTTTAAAACACTAAGCGCTGTTAAAACATAAATCCTAAACACATAGAAGATGCATTTCTTTTTCTAGGCCCGCCACTTTATTCAGATTGGCTCAATCAACAAGCCGGGAATTAAAATCAAATAAAACCCACCGCCTGAGGGCTTCTCGCCACTGTCCTCTCTCTCGCCATCATCGCCCCCCTACAGTCGTCTGCCCCGCCTGCAGACCTGAGCTCATCCCAGCCTGTCTCCCAAACAAGCTGTGGTGTAATTGCTTGTCAGAGCTGTCTGCGTGCCTGTTTTTCTTCTCGCAACCACGCACCTGACAAGAAACACATATTTACACACAAAAATGAAATTACAGGCAATTTGAGCGCGGGAGCCGGTGGAGGCAACGCCTGCTATCGAGCTGTCCGAGTCGATGAACTCCTCTCAGCCCGAGTGCTGTATTAACTTAGGAGGAAAAAAGACAAAGAAGAAAACAAAGAAGAAGCAGGAATAGTAGCAGTTTTATTATGTCACACATCCTGAACTACGTCTGGTCTCTCTTTTTGTTTAAACAAGAATCTTAAAGTTATTATTTAAAACCAACCAGTAGGGCTGAATCAGTAAAATATGCCCCCCTTCCTCCCCCGACCCCCCCAGGGCATCATTATGTGTAGTTTAACTCAAGAATGAATACTGTATAATTTGCCGTCATAAGTACCTACATTAATTAATAACTGTGACTCATTTAGCCTAAGTAGCTGCCTCCAGGATGTTTATTGTAAATCCAAATTTTATTTAATGTGTGAAAAATCTTTAACAACTCTTCAATAGCCAGCAGCAGCTATTTCATTGATAGATCTGAGCTATTTTCATTGCTTTTTAATTATGTTTTATGGAGTGGAAAACCCATTTCCTCTATTTTACAAGGGCTCTACATGACTGTGTGTGTTCTGATCGGGTCATGTGTGATAGTCTCCAGATTTCACTTTATGAATTAAAGTTTTTTGTTTTAAATTGTGCCCCCACAAGCTGGGAAAAAATTTAGCTTTTTCTTAAAAATTAAAAAATTGCTGGTAAACGTTGAATTGAATGCTGCTATTTTTAGTTTTAGAGACAAATCATCTTCAGCATTAAGTTCTTATTAACAAACTTTACTTTTTTTTCCTCCGAAACAATCGTAAACTGATTATATTCTTATGAAAACTGATCAGGCAAAAGGCAGAAAATAAATAATAAAAACAGATTTGAGGTGTATGGAAGACAGGAAATAGCATTGCTTATTATCAGATCAAACGTTTTAAAAGTCAGAGTTTCTTTGCTAACCAGAAAATTTGAGATGTCTCAGATTAAGATCCCGGACGAGCCCCCATGTGTTAAACCCCTAAAACGAATAAATAGCAGTGTAGCGGTTATGTTTTGTGATATTTTCCAAATCTTTTCAAGGTTACAAATGTTGATGCAATACGACAAAATGACAAGCAAGAACTGTTACTGAACAAATGTTTTTAAGCAAGTGATGCATTACATTTCTATTATTTTGACATCTGTAGTGTGCAAATGGGGGTGTGGCCTGTTATGCTAAATTGTAAATTGAGTATTTATTCCTACTTTGTTTATATCTACACTACACCTTTTCCTTCTAATAATAAAAATATTATAAAAAATGAAAAAAATTGATATAATTCTTAAAATAAGATGAAGTCTAATTAGAAGCATTTAAGAAATGACATGCTCGTGCAAAATAATGCAAGTTATATTAAAATGACAGTAAATAATTTGTAAAGTTTTTTTGTTTCATTAAGAGCTTAAATTTATACTGTATTTACCTTTTAAATAATTAGAGGGGAGAATGAAATAAAAGAGAATAGAAGAGGCAAACAAAACATTTATCAATTCTGTTTTAGAAATGTTAGTTTTGAATTCATTTGCAAGTTTATTTTTTCTCATTTATATTATATGATGCCCTTTTTTGCCAATTTAAAAAATTGCTTATTTAAAATTCATATTTTTAATCAATATTCAAAAAATATATTTCTAAAATATTAATTAGTAATTTAAAAAAATGTCCATTTATGAGTTTATTTTTATTTTTTAATAGTGATTTTTTTTCTATTTTATGCAGTTCACTTGTACACAAATATAAAAACATACACAATTATTTTCTATTTACTTATTTAATTTAACTCCACCCTTGGTGTATTTCCCTCTTTTTTCCATTTTGACCTCATCCTACTGCGTTATCGCTTATGCTTTTATTTGTTCCACCTGGTTTATGTTTCACAGATTCCATTATACATTTTATGTAAGTACTTCCCATAAAATTGCATGGAAGCTCATCACCTTGTCACAATAACCACACTGTATCTGCCTACAACACCTGGGAACCCTCTGTTAAGCGCTGGCACGAGCCACCGCGGCTACGTAAAAAGAAAAATCCCGCTCTGCATGTCAGCCATGTTTTTGGGTGTTTACTCCTGAGTCGAATTGTCTTTGACATTTTGTTCCAGACAGATCTGTTTGGACCTGGTGGTATTTCAGGATGAGAAGTCAACAGAGGCGAGATGCGAAGCAAAGATGTGAGAAGGGTCGTGATGGGGAAGTCTATGATTGATATTCCCATTAGCATCCTGACAAGGTGGGGACAAGGCTTTGATAATGAATTGTGACACATTAATGAGCTTGTCTAGCACAGACAATACCTGATCAGCCCTCTTACCATTTAACCTTTGATACCGGTGTGAGAAATTGCAGACAAATAAGGGTTTCGTGTTGCTTGTATAGTCAGAACATGACTTTAAAAGCCGCGCCAGATACTTCTCTTTAGTTGATACGGTTTGGATTTTAGAGAAATAAATATAGTGGTAAATGAAGTTGAGCTCCAAAACACTTTTTTTCAAGACAGGTGTTTACATTTCCTGGGTATGCTGAAGTTCAAACCATCACATTACACTTTTTAATTGTTTTTCTTTACTTGGTATTAATTGTGATG
Organism: Callopanchax toddi; assembly: GCA_006937965.1. Lineage (NCBI taxonomy): Eukaryota > Metazoa > Chordata > Actinopteri > Cyprinodontiformes > Nothobranchiidae > Callopanchax > Callopanchax toddi. Next base: position 1,993,222 of record SSNR01000014.1, read on the forward strand.
TCATCAGCATCAAAACATCTCAAATACTGCGGTGCAGTGAGGTGTGTGTGTGTTCAAGAGGACTTTTTTATCAATGCCTATATTCATGCTTGGGCAAGATTTTGTGTTGCAGAGGGTTTTAACTAGGGGTGGCGGAGCGATATGTATCGCGATACTCGGCAGACGATACGATATATTGTGATATAATGCGATACTATGAGTAAGACCATATATTACGATTTTTAAAACATAATTTAAGAGTAGAAAAACTGTCACAGATTTAAAAAAAACTTAAGGAACAAAGAAGGTGAATACATCCACCAACTAGTGGTCACACTTTTAATTTTACTACAAAAATTACTGTCATCATTAATGGTTCCATTATTATCACGATACGGACATCGCGATATCGATATAATATCGTGGCAGAAAATATTGCGATATATTGCCGTATCAATATTTTCTTACATCCCTAGTTTTAACTGACTTCTGTGCCATATAACGTTGAGTATCTGGCAAACCAGAGTGGGCTGCAGAGTGGAAAGGCAAGATGTAGATGTTTGTTTGTCGCCGGCAGAAAATGATAGGGAAATGCCGCCAATTGGTTTGTATTCACTCCCTGTGGTAGCAGCAACTACGGGGGGAGGGGGTGAATGGTTCAATAGGAGTACTCTATTACAAACATGAAAGGGCCACATGGAGAGCCACGGACGGTCTCGCCATCCGGGAGCAGCGGTCCTCCACAAATACGTGACACCTGCAATAGCGACCTCAACTCCTACGACTCGGTCCTTGGTCCAGGGGGAGGACCAACACGTAACACCGACACACATTTTCTCAGCACTGGAGCACGGACATGCCCCCTGCACCTCTGGGTTAAAGGCTCATATGCTTCAGGGGTGGGGTTTGGTAGGGGGACGCAACATTTGGGCGGGTCGGTGAAAAGCATCCATGCTTGTAGGGGGTCTGACAAACAATAATTGAGATCCACTGCCCTATGGGGATAAATGAAGCTGTATTGATTGATTGAAGTCATTACCTGGAACGACTCTTTAACTGTTATGTCATTCCTTTTGTTACAATCATTCGTGAACAACTGCTATTTCAAGAAAATAAGCCATTTCCTTTCAAAAAACACGCAAGCTAGTTTGCTAACTATAACCTGCTTCAATGTTTGGCAACAGAAGTTTAGATCAATGTAACTGCTGAATTGTTTAGGTGCAGTTGTATACCCTTCGTTGTAAAAAACCCTGAAAAGCTGCCATTTCCAAAAAAAAAAAAAAGTACAGTTCATGTCAAATAACAAGCTAGCTAGTTTGTTAACTAGAATATGCTTTAATGGTTGGCAACAGGAGTTTAGAATAACCTAACTGCTGAATTGTTTAGGTGTAATATTATCTCATTTATTATGATAAACACTGAAGAGTTGCAACTTCCAGAACAAAAGAACACTTCTAATCAAATAACAAGCTAGCTTGTTTGCTAGCAACCTTGCAAAATGTAATTATTTAAACATAATTCAATTAGTACATTCTTTGGTGCTTGATAACTTTTAAATTAAAGCTAATTAAATTAATATTTTGTTGCTGCTTGGTTGTTTGATTACCTTCAGTCTGTCTTTAGTTAAATTATAGGCAACAACATTAGCAATGGATGTTTTTGCTTATCTCTGAATTTACTGTCTGGTTTAGACCTTTTGTGTTGTTTACACATAAAAATGACTTCTGTATGGTTTTGAAAGCACGCTTTGCTCCCTTTGAATGATTAATGGTCGACATTTTCACCAGTATCAGACACTGCATACTCAAAACCTCCTTTTGTAGCTTACTGAGTGATCAGGAGATAAACATTTTCAACCTTTTAACTGGCAGGTGGCTGGCACTTAGAACACATCGTAGTCTCTAAATCTTATTAAAGCTCACACTGAATTTAAAACACATAAAAATATTTGATTCTGATGATGTTTCAATAGAAAGGTAAATATTAGATTTAAAAAAAAATTACTTTTTCACTATCCACATACTTTTACAGGATTCATATATGAAGTCAAAATCAAATTCAGGCACTTCCATGGTGAGTTTTCAGTATTTTGCATCACCTTACACTAATTTACAAATACTTAAACACTAAATAGATGTACAAAATGATCATTAACATTTTTATATCATAAAATTAAAATTTGTGCTGTCACGAGATTTTAAAAAATTTAGACTTTTTTAATAGCGAAGAACCTGTAGCGTGGTTCTGGATGTTCATATTAAAAATCTAATAATCTATTTACAGCAAGAGGCACTTACGGGATTTTCTCTTTCCTCGCTGCTTAAACAAGTTTGTGTGCCAGTGTTTGTGCGATGTTTGTGTGTGTGTGTGTGTGTACACCCCTCCTTCGTCAAACCCCACTAAATGCGTGTCATTGGGACGCTGGCAGCCTAAGTCTCATCCCCGGGGAACTCATTAGAATCAACGGAGAGGAGAGGGCCCCAGACAGGTCAGGACAAACTGCACTGCTGAGCTGCATAGTGATGCTTTCCGCTCTGTCTTTATGTCTGTTTGGTTTGGCTGCGTGTCAGTTTATCCGAGTGGATGGCAGATGAGAGATTGGCCCGCTCAAGCACTTGACAACCATGGTGAGCGCTCGTAGGCTCGCGCGTGAACACATGTAAAGACACATACGAAGCCTGAACGCTCGTCCGCCGACGCTCCCCACACCCACACTCCATTACCGAGATATTTGCATTTACTCAATCTCTGTATACTGGCATATTTTATTCGCCCAAAGTTTTCATGAGTGATCAGACGCAAAGGGTTGACAGTCACCTCGCTGTCAGGCTACAGTCGTCCTTTGTGATGTATGACAATAAGAGAGGGGTATGACCAAGGTCAGGCACGCTGCCACCCACGAGACACTCATTAAATGCTTATGAATCTCAAGTGGAATGCAGACACACGATGTGTTTGTGTCGCACAGTTTTTCTTTCGTGCACACTTTTGCGTCAGATTTTTAAATCACAATGTCATACTTGGTTAGGCTGTTGAGGAACTAAGTAACAGCAAAATAACGTCCCAAGTAAACCTGCATCAACCTTAACATAAAAAACTTGCCTTTATTCTTCTTCGTTATGCATTGAGATGTTGGCTTGGCTCTACACATTTCTAAAGAGCATAAATCTCAAAAATGTCAAACAGCAGAAATTTTGTCTTTGGAAGTCTCTCACAGATGTCCTGTCTCTCTTATTGTCGAATCATGACCTTAACCAAGGGAGGTCTGCAGTGCTTTTGGGTTTTGTTCAGAAATATTTGAAATAACAGAGCGTGATGTGTTACTTTTTGAGATCTTTTAGCCTATTTTGTATTGTAATAATTAGGGGTGTGTATTGGCAAGAATCTGGCAATATGATACGCATCACGATACAGGGGCAACAATACGATATCTTGCGATATATCACGATACTACAAGGGATGCAATGTATTGGGATATTTATTATTTTAATTGCTGAAATACTGTTGCAGTTGAACAGAAAAGTTATTCTCTTCAGTTCGTTTTATGCTAAATGAGCCTTTAATGCTACGTTGTCATGGTATCTAGCCACATGCGCTCACAAATTTGCGGCGTTGCCCGAATATTTGACTCTTCTGTTGCAGATTTTACAGACTGCATAGCTCCTGTCACACGTCTTTGTTTCGAAACCAAAATGTGTCCACAAATCAATTTTGAAAGCAAATTTTGCATGTAAATTGCTAATAAAAAAATCGATATTGCGTTTTAAGAATATCGATATAATATTGTGACATAAAATATCGCGATATATCACTAAATCGATTTGTTTCTTTTTCAAGTTGGTTTTAATATTACTTGTCTCTTATTAAACAAGAAGTCTGTACGGAAGTAAATACTTTTCCATAGCATAATAAAGTAAGGCTATGCGTAAACTCAGGTACTAAGCTCATCAGTTCACCCTACAACATTCCAAACCGTAAATATGTTTGGGTGCAGAATAACACAAAAGCCACCCAATGCACCATGTTTGAGGAGGTCTGAATGAGACGTGTGCTGTAGCTGGTGGTGCTAATTAGGAAATAACTGTTACATAACTGCTTTCTGGCTCCTGTTTACAGCTGGACCGCCTATTCATTGCCGTCCCTGGGAGGTCTGCTCAGAGCAACGCTGCGTATAGAGTTCAGACTTCAGCAGAAATGGATGGTGAAGGGCGAGGAAGGCCAGGGATGCTGTTATTGCTCCACAAAAGCCTGTGGACACATAAAGAGTTTATCATCTGGGTGAGCAGAGAGTAAGCTTGCTAATATCCCGAGGCCATCGCAGCAGCGTCCGATGAAGTCTGATTGACTCCATACATCAAAGGGTGTGTCTCCGTGTGAACCGGAGAGAGGGAGGCGGGGTGGACGGACGCTCTCAAGCAACAACGGGAGCGCGGGACGTTGGTCTAATTGGGAAAAGGCTGAGAGAGATGCCAGGCTGAAGGAGTTAGAGGGAGGTGGTGTGGTTACAGGAGCCAGTGGGGGAGGTTGGCTGCTTTTCCAACCGGAGGGGGGGCAGCCATTATGAATGGATGAAGCAGCAGGACGGGAGGCTTGATTGGAAGCAACCGGAACCTGTTTGTTGTTTAAAGAAGCCTCCTTCCTCTGAGTGTTTACGCGCCCATCCTTCGCTCTCTCCATCTCTGTGTAATTAGGCTGCTGGCTGGAAGAATGATCAGCTGTCATCCCCAATGGTGGCCTTCCACTGCCTGAATGTCAACACTGTCTGAGACCTCCTGTCTGAGCAGGCAGCACACTCAATTAGAGACACTCAGTCACCGCAGGGGCCGCGAGCACAAACGCACACATTCTCCGTCTATCTATCTACGCACATACACTTTTTTGGATTCATCCCTGCGATCCACGACGTTAATTAAATCGCACCTTTTCAGGACATAAAAGTAACCGGTGCTTACTGTGACTCTCTTGCATTAGTGGGAATCCCGCCACAGGCTAACAGGCTTACTCCTGGATGAAAGCGGAGGCAGGTAGATGCCTCCTCAACTCCGTCCGGCGACATCAAAGCACTCTGAGTTAAAAGGTGAGGCACCAAAGAGCACTCCCCCCCCCCCCTCCGTATCCTCTTTTTTAAGGGATGTCTTCTGCATTTCTTAAAAGCGATTCACTGTTTAAGCTCGGACGGAGCGCTTTAACAATCTTCAGCCGGCTGGAGAGGTCGCTGCAGGAAACGATACCGAAGAAGAGTTAAGCAGAATTCAAAGCTCCTCGTTTTTTTCCCATCCTGCAAACCTGGCCTTTAAAGGTCAACATTTTGATTCAAAACACTCATCACCACATGTTTTAGCCTCAAATGAAAAAGATAAAACCCAAACAAGACTCATTTTTCTGCCTGTATTTGCTTAATTTCTTACACCGCTCAGCATCATTTTCTTTGACAAATTGCGGAGCTGCTGTAGACCATCTGGATGTCTTCAGGCGTCCTTATTTTAGCGATTTAGCTGATGCTATTACCCACAGCGATGTATGATGGAGTAGGCAGGTAGAGGTTTGGCAAAAAAAAAAAAAATTGCATAAGGAGATCCAGCGCTTTAGTTGCATAATATTCTTGCCTCGTCATGAATCAACACACACCTTTAATTGTTCTTTCCCCCACTTTTATGCATTTATCCCTGCTGACACATAAAAATATACTTAGAAAAATATAAATATGCATGTTGGGTTGGACATGTGATGGTTTGCAAAGTAGTTTTTGTAATAATTCGGTGCAGTTTTGTGAGAATTGGGTGAAAAAAAGGAGATTGAGTTCAGAAGGATGCAGGGACTTCGTGGTGCAAGTGGAAATTGGAGCTCTCCATCTCTGTCCTCAGGCCCAGTACTTCCTGTGAATATCCGTGCAGGTACGTTTCTGTGTGCATTGCCAGGGGTCACTGCAGGATATATTGGCAAAAGAAAAAGAAAAGCATGGACCATTTGTACGGAAAATGTAGCAGTTACAAAAAGAAGCTCACAAAGCCAAACAATACTAGTTGATCCTTTAGTGGATGAAAGGAAATGTGTTTTAATGCATTTTCCAGCAATTTTTCATCTGTGTAAGTAACTGAATTAAAAATACTAAAGTATTTAGAAAGGTGATGCAGTTGAGTATAAGCTGAGACCCTAGCAATCTAGAAAATATGGAGAAAGTTTGCATAACTCATTTTCTAGCTGGGGGCAGGACAGATCCTTTGTATCGGTCTGCGTTGCTACAGATCTGAAGAATCCTCCAATTCAAATTGTAGAATAAAAATCTTCAAATTTTGGTCTGCTCATATCGTCCGATAGCCATACAGAGACACGCTGGAGTCAGGATATGATCCTGCAGCATCTCATGGTACACATGGTATTCTGGGTGGATCCTCATCAAAGCTTCAAGCTTAATTGTCCTCTTGATCTTACTTTCCTCTTTATAATGGATGAAAGCGATGGCTTAATCTACCTCTTCTCCCTTCTTTGCTCCTGCTCTATATCTACGTCTTTTCCTCGTTAACTTTTCTAAAATGATTGAGATTACCTTTATTGATCCCTCAGAGGGGAAATTCAGTTTCAGTACAATCTTACAGAATTAGACACACAGACAGGTGAGATTGTACTTGCGGGCACGCTGCCACTTGTGTGGCGCCCCCTTTAAGCAGATAAGTAAAGGGCTAACAACAGGGAAGGATGAGGAAGAAAAAAGTACTTCAACACAATTATTATGTTTTCTTTAATCATAATGAAAAACATTGGACTTTAGCTCATCATCTGTAAATCTGACTCATCTATAGCCGTTTATGTGTTTGCTAACGTCGATTAGCCATGGCAGACATGTTGAATTGGCAGTTGTTGCTGTATGTGAAATAGTTGCTTTCTGAAAGTTAGTCCTGATGTTTTTGAGGTATTTTGTGAATAGAGTTGACTCCAACACTTAATGCCAAGGTTCTAAGCTAAGGTTTCACAGAGGTATGTGTTGGAAAATCCTTAACTATCATCACACTAAGTTTTAACTTAATACCTGTAAAATGTACCTGTTTTGTTTGCTAATGATTACCTGTGGTGGCTCTCTTAAAGGGATGCTCCACCAAAAGGTGATTTTTTTTTTGCCTATTGCCATATACCCCATAGTTAGATAACTGGGCATAAACAATTTGTAACCAGCCCAGTCATCATCCTGATCTGGGCCTAAGCATCATGTCCTTGCACCTTTCAGTGGAGGCTTACAGCTCTTCTTTGACATAAAGTACCGTATTTTCCAGACTATAAGTCGAGTATACATGGCACCAGCCCAAAAATGCACAATAAAGAATTAAAAAACACATATAAGTCGCACTGGACTATAAGTCGCACTGGACTATAAGTCGCGTTTTTGGAGGAAATTTTATTTTACAAAATCCGAGACCAAGAACTGGTATTACACATCATTAGCTGTTTTCATAAAACAATGCCGGCAATTTGCCGCAAAGCTGAGACGGTATCTCGGAGCCTTTGGTCGTTCATAAGGATTCAGACCGTGCCGGTAATGTTGCGCAATCATGTGCTTTTCAAAAAAGATTACTCACTGGCGGTATAGGGTGGTCTTCACGCTGTCATATCCTGAGCTCCAGCAGGCACGCCTCCTCCTCCCTATCAGCAGGATCTCCTCCCTCATCACCCTTGGCTCCACTAATCACCTCCAGCTGCAGCCACTCAAGCAATCCACTCCACACCATAAAAACACCAGCCGTCCAGAAGATGAACGCCAGTTCATTGTGTCCACAACCTCTGTGGTAACTATGGCCTTTTAGCATAATTCTCCCCAGTGTCTTAGTGTAATCCTGTTTCCCCCTCCCTCCAGCGCTTCGTCCTGGTTCCCGTCCTCCTGCTCCTTTCCGGTCTGCTGCCATCACACCTGGATCTCCAGCCGGTCACTCCACCCTCGTCGCTGCTCTTCCTGGTCTCCCTGGCTGCTCTCCTATCATCATCTTCCTCCTCCTCTGATCTACCTGCCTGCCTGTCTGTCTCCCCGCCGGTCGCTGGCTCCAACACCCCGTCCTCACTCTACTTGCATGAGGTGGCGTACGGTTCCGTCCGGGACGCTAGGGCCTCCCAAGGTCCACACCTCCAGCACCAGCACCACTGCCTGTCTCCCTGTCGGTCGCCAGCTCCAACACCTCATCCACAACTCACAGTAAGACTTTTCCGTTCCATCATCACCCACTCATTCAGTGTTCCCCTGCCTGTGCTCACTCTCCTCTCCTCCCTGCAGTGAGGTGGCGTACGGTTCTGTCCGGGATGCTAGGGCCTCCCAAGATCCACACCTCCAGCACCAGCACCAACAGTATAAATAAAATATTTTGTTTTCACTTACCTCCAGTTCCCCAGTTGTCTGTGTTCGCTCCAGGGTCCATCCGTAAATCAATCCTAACACACGCTGTCGACGTGCAGGGTTACGTGAGACGGACGTTCCCTTAGTAAACAAACAGGCGACTTCTGCTGCTCATAACACCAGAAGCACCTGGATCTCCGCTGAGTATGCTAACAGCTTTCCGGTGTTTACCTGATTTTTAAATACTTTTTCCAGCCGGGGGTCAGCTCTCCTTTGCTACGTTATTAGCAACACCTCCCTCTGTTGCGCCAAGGCGTGATCTTCATTCATAAGTCCGGCGTTGCGGTAATATTACAACCAAGCATGGCGGCTGATTGGTACACAGGCCTAGAGCGCCATCTAGCGGTTTTAGGTGTGAACGTGACAAAGATGTGAAATTAATCAAAATTATATATTTCAGTATATAAATCGCAGGACCAGCCAAACTATGAAACAAAGTGATACTTATAGTCCGGAAAATACGGTAGTCTCAAATCTAAAATAGTACCTGTACTTCCTTTGTGTTTTTTTTTCACTTACAGTCGATGTTTATTGAGGTCTCTAGGCAGAATTTGTATCATAAGTATCACTACTGAGTGAGTTATACTTTTTTTCTCACAATGCTAGTTGTTACCATTCACTTACATTGCTTTCTGCTAAGCTAAAGCTAAAGGAGTACTGCCGGATCAGGATAACAACTGAGTTGTTTACAAATAGTTTTTTGCCCACTTATCTAACTATGGGGAATACGGCAATAGACAAAATCACTTTTGGGTGGAGTATCCCTTTAAATTGGATACATTTCAAAAATTCCAGTGACATTTTCTGAGAGTTTAAATAAATTCCTTTCAGTTTGTAAATGTTTTTGCTAAAAAGATGGTTGACGCCAACATTAACACCAAACTTTTAAACAAAAATGTCACGCAATGTTTTTAGTGCTTGAAGTACATAAGTGTTGGGGATGACTCATCTCCTAGGAAACCACATTTTAGTTCAGTCTCTGTACATTTGTCTGAGGTTCTGTTTCATTTTAGTAGTCATCAAGGTCATTGGCTGCGGCGGCCATCTTGAATCAAGATGAGTCCAATAAACATAAACAATGACAGGCAAAACAGTCCAATGTTATTAGCAGCAATGCAAGTACATTGTAGGCTATCCATGTTTCAATCGTTAAATAATCATGCATGAAAATTATTAACTGAGGGAACAATTCATATTTAAATCTCACCACACGTTGTGCCCGTCACCCTCAATCATCACTACAGTGGCTCATAAGGGACAAACAAACCACCAGCTCTAAAGTGGGTTTTATTCATTGTTAATGGCTAGAAATAAATGACAAAGTTACTAAAAATGTTAAAACCCCTAAATGCAATTAAAGCCAAAGAGAATAAACATGTCTTGAGTCATGTTTAAAAAGTCTCAACAAAAGACGGATGTTTAATTTATGATAGGAGAGCTCAGGCTGTTACTGTAAAGGCAAAATATTCTGTATTATCTATTTTAATTTAGGGAACAGCAAAGAGCGGTTACTTGGATGATTTGAGTCTTCGGATATCGGATGTACACTCTAAAAAAATAAAAATAAATTTAAATCAGTCATTTTTCAGAGACTACGTAGTAAATAAGTTTAACGGAACTCAAGAGGATGTTCAGTGCCTTAGAAATATTTTTGTATGCATCCCCCAACTTTTCACTTCTATCTTGTATTGATTTTTAAATTCTTAATGGTTGTTTTTGATTTTAGATTTATTTGAGTATTTTACTGCTAGCTGTTTTGATACGTTAGATTTGTTTTTATGTAAATCACTTTTAAATTTACTATACAAATAAAGGTACGATTGAAGTTTCGACTCATCTAATGACAAAACATTTCACCACGAGTTTTGAGGAGCATCATGATGTTTTTTGTGAATGTGAGACGGGTCTTTGTGCTTTTCTTCAGCAGAAGATTCGACCTTGGAACTCCCTCATTGGAGGCCATTTTGTCTGGTCTTTTTATGGCTAAATCATGACCTCTGACCTCAACTTTGACCAAGTGAGGCCTGCAGGGCTTTGGATGTTGCCCTGGGTTCTTTTGTTCTTGAATTTCTTTAGAACAGGGCATGATGTGTTGCTTTTTGAGATCGTTTAGCTTACTTCATGTTGTCAGACAGGTTCTAGTGAAGGGATTTCTTAATTCTACAGGCCTAACAGTAATCAGGCCTGGGTGTGGTTAGTGCAAGGGTTAAAGTTCTCCGTCATGGTGATGGATTTTTGTCATTTGTAAAAAAAAAAAAAAATGAGAAAAATGTTTCATCAAGTCTCTTTCCTGCTCTTTCTTCTTGCGCTCTCTCTTGGGCTAAGCAGTCTGTGTAGCGCAAATGAAAATATGTGAGAATAGTGAAGGTCATGGGTGTAGATTTAGCATGGATGGAGGTGACGTGCCCCCACCAATCATACATGCAGTGCCATACCAACTACCATACCAACTTTATTTATAAAAGCGCATTTAAACACAGCGTGTCAGCTGACCAAAGCGCTGCACAGCACGAATTAAAACCCCCCAATAGATCTTATAAAACACAATAACACAACCAATAAAAGCAATAAAAACACAATAAAACAACAAATACAATTTTAAAACCCTTAAAAACATTAAGATAAGAGCCAACTAAAAAAAAAAGTTTCTATATAAAAGCCAGCTCGTAATAATGGGTCTTTAAACGTGATTTGAAGGCTGCGATGGACGATGACTGGTGAATAGTAATGGGCAGTGCATTCCAGAGGACGGGGGCCACATGTACAAAAGCCCTCTCCCCTCTTGCTTTGTAGTTCATAGAACATGTGCAAAGTAGCAAGTGGTCAGCAGACCTGAGAAAACGCACTGGCACATAGGGGGCAAGCAGGTCAGACAGGTAGGATGGTGCAAAGCCATTCAGGGCTTTAAAAACAAAAAGAAGGATCTTAAAACGCACCCTAAAAAGCACCGGTAACCAGTGGAGCCTGGCTAGCATGGGGGTGATATGGGTATGTCTGTTTGTGTTTGTTAAAAACCTCGCAGCAGCATTTTGCACCATCTGTAGCCGTTTTAAAGCTGAAACGGGGGTACCAATAAGGAGCGAATTAGCGTAATCCATGCAGGATGTGATAAAGGCGTGAATCACAGATTCCAGATGCACCCGCTTAAGAACTGGTTTTAAACGGACTAAGCGGCGCAGTTGAAAAAAGCATGATTTCACAACCGCGTTTATCTGAGGGACCATTGTAAATCCAGTGTCCAGTTTGACCCCAAGGCTAGTGACACACTGTTTGCTGCCCAAACTCAGAAGATCTGGGACGAATGATGAGCGAGAGAGGTTTCTCGGGGCAAAAAGAATCGATTCAGTTTTTGATTCATTTAGCCTGAGGAAGTTTGCTGCCTAACTTCCGTGAAACACTCCTCAAGTACCAACTCAGTGTTTGGGCCCCTTCATTTCCAGATAGATCTGACAATCATCGGCGTAGATGTGATAGCCAATATCAAATCGCTCAAAAATCTTTCCCAAAGGAAGGAGATAGATGGAAAATAGGAGGGGCCCCAGGACAGATCCCTGTGGCACCCCCCAATTCAGCGGAAGGCATCTGGAGGCGCACTCGCCAATCTGCACGCAAAAGGATCTATTAGCCAGATATGAACGGAACCAGTCTAGCACTGTCCCTGAAAGACCAACCCAGGACTCTAGGCCAGGGGTGCCCAAACTTTTTCCCTCAGAGGGCCAAAATGAAAATCTATCAGAGAGCCGCGGGCCGAATGTAGTATTTACGCAAAATACAAATACTAATGATGAAGTATAGAACACTACTTTTATTCATTTTGCAGTTATTCAAACATCCTTTCTGTTTAAAGAGCATTAATCAAAATATAACATATAAGTCACATATAGGCATTTAGAACAAACTGTCTTTGTTATTTGTAATCATATGTAGTGCTAGCAGCTAGCAGCTCACTGGTCTTTTTCTTTCGGGCATCACCTTTGCATTGTGAAAATCCTGCGTGCTTTGTCTCGTAGTGGCAACGAATATTCTACTCCTTGAGTACAGAAACGGACTGGTTACAAATAAGGCAGACCGCTTTACCATTGATATCTGTAAAAAAAAGTCTTCCTTCCAGCATTTTTTAAAATGCCTTTTGTCTGTGTGCCACTGACGACGACGCTCCATGTTGATAATAGCTGCTTAGGCTAGTAGCCAGAGGGTTACCCGCAAGCTTTGATCCGGTCTGATCCAGCAGCAAAGGCTCATGGGAGATTACAATCATTGACAAAATATAACTATTTGTGGTTTTATAAAGTGTGCAAATGTACATGTGTGCATAAATCTACTCTAAATGTCCCTTGTAGTTACTTGTATTTCAGTTTTGATTTTAAATTGTGACATTTCTAAAACTTTGTTGGCACCATGAGTGAGGGCTGTATGCAGCTCAATATAAAGTCATTGGGCCCATTTATGCAATGCTGAATTGGCTGAGGGAAACAGTGGGTTTCTGGATTACTGGTCAATGTTCACCCAGCATCCAGGGTACCCCACAGAGGGCCAGGAGGGCCAAATTAAATAATTGGCGGGCCAACTTTGGCCCGCGGGCCCCACTTTGGGCACCCCTGCTCTAGGCGATCCACCAAAATCTGGTGGTCGACTGTGTCAAAGGCTGCTGAGAGATCTAATAGTAGCAGCAGTACATGGGACCCTGAATCAGATGCAGCCAGAACATCATTGAGCACACAAATCAGAGCCGACTCAGTACTGTGGTGTGGCCTAAAAGCAGACTGAAACACGTCCAGCAATGCGTTTGTCTCCATGGGAGTTGTAACTTGGGCATAGACCACTTTCTCCAGGATCTTCGACAGGAACGTGACCTTCGACCTGTGCGTGGACCTGAGCCCCTACACCTGGACAGAAGTCCGTACCGAGCCGCTCACGCTGATGGCACCTGCCCTGGGTCTGGAAGTGGACTGGGCTGGACTAGCCATTGGGCATCTTAGTTTCCAGAGCACCTATGGTAACTTTGGGATGGGACGGTCGCGATCTGAGCTGAGCTCCCCTGTTGCCCCCCCCCCCCAACCCCAGTCGTGAAACATTTTTTATCAGATGAAAATATTTTGCTTCAACCCTTGGGTTATTGGAACTGAACTCAGCTTTACAAATAATGTGATTAATCACAAATAATCACGACTTAACAAAGGGGGCAATAACTTTTTCACATAGAGCTAACTTGGTTTGGGAAGCTTTTTTCTTTAAAAAAATGAAACCGTCATTAGAAAACTGCATTTTATATTAATCCAGGTTATTTTTATCTGATAATGAAATGTGTTTGTTGATATTCAAATTTAAATGTGACGAGTCAGCAAAAACAGAAAAAAATCGGTAAGGGGCAAATCATTTTTCACAGCACTGTAGCTTTATTTTGTTTCTCAAAGTCATCTTGAATTTGTTTCATTGTAGATATTTATGTAATGATTGCTTTCTAAAAGTTTTTTCAAATGATCTCCTACAGTTCATGAGATATTTAGCTAAAAGACAAATATGGGTAAAAAATCTAAAGACAAAGTGAGAACTGTGCATTCAGAGTGACTCTCAAACACACTCAAGTTTTATGGGATTCCAAAAATATTATTTTCACATCCTTTCTCTTTATTCCATTTAAATCACACAAATCGCTGTGTTTTAAAAAAGTTTAAAGAGTATTTAATTGATGAGCGGAGGTTCGAGCCTTAAAGACAGGAGTACATACGATGTTTAGAAAGTCGTATCAAGACGGCCCCATGAATCTTCTAATGACTCGTAACAGCAATCATCAACACACAGCTGCCTAATGTGGGTTTAATTCTGCACAGAAACATTTATCAGTAGTTTGGAACACTTGAAGCATTTTTGCAGTGTTGTTAGGACTTATTTAGACTACATCAGCTCCAGCTACACTCAGAGAGGTGATTTTTGCGCAGCACTCTGCCCTCGACAGTCCGCCTCAGGCTGTTGTGTCCAACCTTTACCTCTGTTTGGCCTCTCCTCTCCCTCTCTTGTTTTCCGCTGCCTCCTCAGCCGGCTTCTCTGCTCTGATTACTATGCTGTGTGGCAAAGTTGCCTCACGGGAAGTTGTCTTCCTTCCTCGTTTTCTTCCTCTTCCACACAGTAATCCTCGGCTATCCAGGCCGGACGGAGAGCCTTCACCGGCTCGCTGCAGATGGGTCTCTTTGGGTCTCGTCTCTTCCCCAGACTTTGTGTGTGAGCCTCAGGCAAAGAGCTCGAGTAGCATGTCCCACAAGTTTTCATCGAGTCGGTGGGAAAACACTGACCCGACATCCACAACAGCCTGCAGTTTGAAAGAAATGTTTAGTTACGGTTTTAAAAAACAAGATTTATTTCGCTTCTTGCGATTAGTGTTCGTCTGAGTCACAACGCTGTTCGTTTAAACAGTTTTAGCAACATTAAATTAGCAATTAATTGACTACAAGGTGGAATAAGTAGGATGTTTTCTATACCATTACACAAAATGGTTATTAACTGTATTTATGCACCAAAAATTGAGATAAACTAATGACTATTTGCTTAAATTAAGGCTATTATTGCATATATTTGTCTTATTAACTCTAAAAATGAAGCATCACATTTAATATGTGTTTAATTTAGTTTTTGATGTATAAATCTGGACACAAATCTACATTTCTAGCCCAAAACCTGTTTGATTTTCAACACAAAACAGGCCTCATAAACAACAAAGCTGCAGGTTAAAGTGTGCAGTCATGAAAACGCCATGGGGGGAGTAAAGTTGGTTTATGTTTCATATCTTCAGCCACATTATGGGTGAATTCTGAATTTAATTGCACATTACAGAACACTTGGAAGATTCTCTGTGTTATTAGGAAGTAAATCTGATGATTAAAAATGGCATCACGGCAGTGTAATGCTATAAGGTTTTAAACTATGTTAATATTAACACAAGAACTGAGTAACGGCTCCTTATAGACCTGAAACTTTTGGGATGGTTGTTACAGGTTGAATCCTGCAAAGCAAAAAACAAAACGATGTTTGCAAAGTTTTTAATAAGAGGCAACATGTCCAATATTTAATTATTTCTAATTAAACCTAAGGGAAGGAATGTGGGGGGCGGGGGGGTTAAACTAAATGCTTAATAATCTAAACCATATGCAGAATCAAATCAGGATGCAAGAACATAAACAAATAATAATAATAATCTGATTTAAAAATATACCAGGGAACACATTCAAACTTTGATTGTAGTGATACGACTGATTTTAGTGTACATTGGTTTAGAGTTCTTGGACTTGATGAAGTGCTGTACAAATGCAGGCCAGGTACTATTTTACCATATTACAATGTACTCTATAATACTTAATCAAGTTGTATCATATTGTATTGAGTGCAACTGTATTATATCATATTGTATCCTTTTAGATCAAACTGTATCATACTGTTTCACATGATCATATTGCATAGTATTGACTTGAATGGTATCATACTGTAATAAATCATTCTAAATCATATAAAGTTGTTTATGCTTTTGTATTTAGCAGATGCTTTTGACCAAAGCAACTTACAAATGAGAATGTAACAAAGCAGTTACCACTGAGGCCACTTAGAGGGAAGAACACTAGTTTGGCTGGGGGAGTGTTAGGTAGGGATGTTCATATTAAGTTGTATTGTAATATATTGTCATTATCATATTCTATCATTGTATTGTACTGAGTTTTATAATACCGTATTGAAGTGTATTGTATAAAATAATTCTGAATTGTATCAAATTTCTATCATATTGTATTGAATCTTGTCAAATTTTATTGTATCGCATTGTATTGAATTATAATGTATTCAATTGTAATGTACTGAGTAGTGTAATGTATTCTACTGAATCCCACCGTATTGTATTAAACCGAATCATATTGAACCTCATTGTATTTTATCATATTATACTGAGTCCTATTGCATTGCATTGCATTGTATTGAATCATATCGTACCGTGTTGTACTGAATTGTATTGTATTAAAACCTATTGTGTAGATTTGTATCGTACTGTATCACATCTTATATTGTATTGTATCAAATCACATCATATAGAATCATATTGTATTGAATCGTATCCTATTGAATTAAATTGTATTTTATGGAACCTCATTGTACTGAACCTATTGCATTGTATTGAATCCCATGGAATAGATTTGTATTGTATTTGATCAAATTGCATTATATCATATTGAATCGTATTGTATTGAATCGTATCGAACAGAATCGTATCATTTTGAATCATATTGAATAGAATCGTATCGCATTGAATCGTACCGTAATGAATTATCGCATTGTATTGAATTGGATTGTTTTGAATCGTATCATAATGAATCGTAGCATAATGCATCGCATTGAATCGTACCGCAATGTATCATACCATAATGGATCGTATCGGATAGAATTGTATCGCATTGAATCACATCGTAATGAAGCGTACCGCAATGTATTGTATTGAATCGCATCGTATCAAATCATATTGAATTGAATCACATCGTATTGAATCGTACCGTATTGAATCGCATTATATTGAATCGCATTGCATTGAATCTAGCGCTGTCAGATTTAATGCGTTAATTGCGTTTGTAGCGTTTTGAAATAACTATTAGTTATTTTAACTACACCCTCTTCAGATAACATTAGCTTATTTTTGGTTTATAATGAAAAGTTATAGACTGTCATTTAACCCTGATAATAGCTAATATTTATTGAAGGTATCTAGGTTCTTTGAAAGAGTACAGTGAATTGAAATACCTTATTAATAACGTGAACTGAGACCAGATAAAGATTGAACAACCATTTAATTGGAAAAACCTAAGAACACAGACAGATAAGACAGTTTGAAAGTTTGATGTAAACACAATTAATATTCTTAAACATGTTGAGGATGTTAAAGATGGTTAATTGTGAGTTTTAACGGACCGTAGCATATGTTTTAATGACTAGGGAAGTTAGTTAATTTAGTTAACCTAGTTGTGACTTTAAGAGTCAATTTAGGCTAATTTGAGTTTGGAAGAATTAAGTTTTGGCTTAATTTAGTTTGGAAGAATTAAGCTTTATCAAAGCAAACCTCTCGATCAGAAAGTGGTGTTCGCTCACTGTCAGGTGGATCTGGCAGGCGTTGGTTTCTCCACGAGCTGAGGCTGGAGTCCCCAGACTCGGAGTGGTGGTCCTGGAAGGCGTGGCCGCCGAGGACCTCGCCGGACAGTCCGTGGATACGTCCCGGTCAGCAAGGGAGGCATTTCAGCAGGCATGCTGAAGTCATTTCTGATCTGCTCCCGTGGTGAGGGAGAGACGAGAGGCCTTGTTCAAAGCTGATGAAGGTTCAGCTAAGATAGCAGCATAGCAGCTCCAACTGCTTTCAGGCTGTAGCTCAGACCAAGACTGAGACTGTATGAGGACTCGACAAGACTGTCAAGACAAGACCAGCAAGACAAGACAAGACTGACTTGTACCGGAACTGAGTATTAGTTTTGAGACGAGTTATCTTAAATTTAACAAATCAGAAGATGTTAAGTGTACTAATCAGAACTGAGTTAGTGGAGTTGTGAATGGTTCTGATTGGACAAGGGACTGTGAGGGAGTTTACCAAGTCACATGACTTCTGCCCGTTAACACTCACATTATAATGTAGAAAATGCATGAAAATAGCAGAGAAGCATTATAACACTTTGGGTGTGAGTGTGTAGGTGACCCTGAACAGGAACAACCAGAGAATGTTCTGTAAACAAGAGATTACAGTTGGAACACCAGTCTGTGGTGTTAAAGAAGAGACTTCTTTACAGAGAGTGTTTTATTAGACCAGCTAGTGTCCAGTTAAGGTCATCTGGGAGATGGACACCTGAAAGTGGACAGTTGGACACCTGTAGGGATCTTGATTCAGGTTAAAACATAATCCAAGAGTGATTGTATTCCAAGTTATTGGGAAAAAGATGGATTATTGTTGTGATGGTCAACAGAGGTCAAAGGTCAGAGGATGTAGCCTATTTGGTGAGGCTACACATCCCCCCTTTATTTCAAGGTCAATGACTCCTAGCAGAAGGTCGTTGCCTTGAAATACCAAATCCGATGACGGAGGACATCATTGATCATCTTGAACCAAAAGGGAAGAAAGGATTGTGGTACCTTCCCACCAGACAGAGTCAATCAAAAATGAATCCGAGCTTGAGTTTAGAGATTACCAGACACAGGGGCACCTGTGTCATTGACCTTCAGGAATTAGGAAGCATCCCACCACGAAACAGAATCAGGAGGAGGGCACCGATCCAAACGATGCCAGGAGACTGAGGAGTGGGGCAGTTTGTGAAGGAGTAGGCAGCAGCGGAGGCGTCGTTGATGAAGATCTCCAACCCAGAGCAGCGTCGGTGGATGAGTCGCAGACGAGACCAGTTGGGACCTTGGACGTCCGGTCGCTGGACAGTAGAGCAGAGGAGAGGCACAGCACAGCAAAACAACCACAATCTGATGGAGGGCGTTCAAAATGTGAATGTAGGCAGATTTGGTTAAAATAAACTAGAAAAATTAAATTAATCTAATTTTAAAATAAGGCTATGTGTCATGCCATTACATTTAATTAAGGATTTCACCTATTTAAATGATTTAAGAGCTCTATTATTTGTAGAAAACTCTGAAGAGATTGACTTCACCCCCATGAGGTTACTCTAGGAGTGACACTTTTAAAGTGAATTTGGAAAGACTTTATGTCATATATTAAACTAAGTTTAAACTATTTAAAGTTTTGGAAATAACTTAGTAAACTAAGGATTGAGTTTTTGATAACCAAAAATTGAGTTTTGGAAATAGTGAAATCAGTCATATTAGATCTGAAATCTAAAGTGTTAGAGGACATTTTGTTTTAAATGACCTAAAGTATATTTTTATATCCCTAAATTTGAATTGAGGGAAATAAAGTAAAAATTGACTTGGCTCGCCTTTACAGTAATTATTAATAAAATAACTGTGAAAATAGTAGTAAATTAAACATTAAGTTTGATTTAAACATAAAGTAATTTTACTAAATGAATACAGCATTAGGCTGTAGAATAAAGGAACTCTGGCTTAGTGTTTACCAGGATGGACGCACAGCTGACTGGAGTACAGCAGGCGACGTCAACAGCTCGACCAAGTCTGTTTATCAATAAAACACATGGTTAATAACACATGGTTTTTAAGGAGGCATAAACATGGAGACACATTCACGCCGATCAAACAGAAAAGGGAGACAGCTGGTGTTAGGAGTCAGAGAACACAGAGACTCATTAGTTGAAGTGAAAAAGAGTCTTAAAGAAATGTCACCCCCCTTTGCGTGGAGGATGAGGTCATCTTTAATTCTCCATAGGTTAGAGATTGTCATAACCGGGTAAGACTGATCTTTGAGAAAGGTCGTTTTTATAGGACCAGGGTCAAAGGTGAGTCTGGGAGACAAAGTAGTCGCGTCAGAGGACACGACTGCACACACCGTTAACATCAAAAGCATCGCCGGGCCGACGTATCGAACGCTCGGGAGGCGGAGACTGAATGATGAAGGATGAAAGAATGGTTGAGGTCCCTTTGGAGGAACCACCAGGGGTGTGTGAGAAGAGGTCACACCTGAGAGGGTGGCCTTGAGTCTGTTCTTAATTGCAGGAGGACTGCAAAGAAGAGTAGTGAGTTCTGTCTGTGACAGAGGAGTCTTAACCTGCACTTCCGGGGGAAGAGGAGGTTTACCTTGAGGTCCAGTAGGAGGAGGCTCAGTGTGAGGTGCCGTAGGGCAGTCTGGTCCTGCGGGGAGCAGAACGAGTCCAGCTCGGGGCACCTGAGGACTGAGTGGGACTCCCTCTGGTTCTACTGTTGACCGAGTAGAGTTGACCTGTTCTACCTGAGGAGGAGGCTCACCTTGAGGTCCAGTAGGAGTGACCAGTTCTGCGGGGAGCAGAAGGGGTTCCTGTGGACTGAGTCGGAGCACCTCTGGTTCTGCTGTTAAGAGAGGGGATTCAGTCTGGGGCGCCTGAGGGCTGGCCGGTTCCGCGGGGAGCGGGACGGGCTCTGTGCCGGACGCCGGAGAACTGCCCGTCTCTGAGGGAGGCAGAGAGATGTTGGGCTCAGGAGCGTCAGCGTTGACCTCTGGAGGGTCTGAGCTTGACACTGGAAGGTCAGATGTTGTTAGAGGAGGATCAGGTTGTGTTGTGACCCCCCTTTCCTCAGTGATGGAATCTGAGGTTGGTGGATCAGATGCAGTAGATGGACTGGCATCTGTAGGATCAGGTAGTGGATAATGATCTAAGATGGCTTGACGTAGTAGGTCCCAGCGAAGTGTCACGTCTACTGGCAGACGCGTTATGAATTTCTCCCACGAACCATTTGCAACGCGTCGAACAAGATCGCATTTTTACCAGCCTCTAAACCCTTGGGCATCGATCAGAGTGAGAAAACTACGAATACCTCGAGGATCATTAGGGTCTGGCAAGTCTTTTTTGAATCGCTCTGCCATCCTCTGCATTGGAGGAATTGCAGGTGAAACAGTGGTTGGACCATTAGACACAGTAACTCTATATGCTGGGGGTTCCAGCACCAACCGCGGAGGTGGGCAGACGGGAGTCACCTCTGGGGTGACTGTCTTTTCTGCACTCGCTGCGGCAGGAGTCTGAGGGAGAGACTGCTCGGGCCTCACAGCCGGGAGGCCTGCAGCTTCCTCATCACGGTAGAAGTATTTGGCGATAGCTCTACGTAGCCTGTCAAAGTCACTCTTCGTGTGTGGTGACTGACGGTCAATAAACATACCCACCATCATGTCTGAGGTGATTTCAAGAAGAAAGATCTTGTCCTCTAAACATGTGTCAGGGTAGTCTTCCATGAGCCTGTCAAATTTCCTGAAATAAGCAGATAGCTTTTTTGGGTACCTTGGTTCAGGTACAAACTTCTCCATTTTTACTATAAAGTCAGCAATTTCTCCTGTGGTGAGGCGTCTACCCTCTTTTATCTGTTTTTGTTCAGACATGTTTATTCTGATGAAGATAATTCACTGAAGGAGAAAGAAAGAGTTAAGCTGAACAAATGGAATGAAGTGATGTGTCTCTGCTACCTAAAACTCGTCGTGAAAACGCACAAGATTTTTGACGAAGGACAACCGGTCTCTACCTGGTTTGTCTCTGGACGTCGGATTTAGGCCACGCGTTCTTGGACGTCGTGTTAACCGTCTGATAAACAGCTTAGAATTTAGCCGGAACTTTATTGTCTCCACGTCGGAAAACTTTTGTCACCAAGCATACACAAGTTACACAACAGACATTTAACTGTGAAAACAGACATGAGGTGAAACAGCTTAACAAGTATCAGACTTGGCTTCAGTGATGAGGTGGCAACGCTTATCTTATCAGCAAGGACTGTGTGTGCTTCTTGGCAGGGAAAATGGAGTTCAGTCATTAGACAGCTTACAGTTATTAATCCTTTTTTTTATAGGTATTAATTTTGTACTTAAAAACTGGTAATTTGTCAATATCCAGCTAAATCCTGAGCTGGCAGCGCCATAATTATTGTCTTTGGTTCAGAATCTGGCGTGGCTCGTCATAATTATGTAGCGTTCTAAACTGTGTTTATATGGTTTATAATTGGCACATACTTCTGTAAGTTCACTACCGGGTTTTGTAAGTTTTACACGGAGAAAAATCTACGATACTATCACCCTTTTAGTGTTTACAGGGATATCTAGGTTCGATTCTGATGTCACAGTGAGTAGATTATGCATTTAATATTGACAATAGAAATCTGAGACTAGATATTAGACTTCATTAATTTTATTAAGAAACACATACGACAATTATCACAGATAAGAAAGAGGTAGTTAGCAGGTAGTCAGCATTAAGTCATTCACGATGGTAAGGTGTTCTGAATTGAATCTTAAATAAGTTTTAGCAATCTGAGTCTCATGAGGTTTTAGGAGACTAGGGATTTACTTAATTTAGATTAAGGATTCTAATTAAGGGGTACTAGTTACGGATGGAATTAGTAACTAGTTTGAGTGAGCTAATGTTGTTAGCTTTTATCAAGAGGCCTTTAAGCTTTACCAGAGTCGTGGTTACTTAACTGCGTTCCCTGGATCGTCACTGTTGGGGGTCGGATGAGACGCGCGGAGGTGAGGTTTTCCCCCTCGGTCCGGATCAGACGGCTGCGGGGTCGAGGACCGCCGGAGGCCACAGGTGTCGTCCGTGGATACGAAGTTAGATAACCCATCTCTAGCAGGGAGCATCTAGGCCTGGCCTTCCCATAACAGAGCGTCAGACTGAAGGTGTCTGACCTCAGAGGGAAACCGGTTTCATCGGCTCAGACGGGCTGATGGACCGTCTCAGGGGGAGCCGGCAACTAGCGTCAGCTGTGTAGGGTTAACAAGATAAGAGAAAGGAGAGCGGTTCTGGTCTGACGCTGACCAGACCAGACCAGACCAGACCAGACCATTTGGAAGACATAACGCGTTAAAAAAATTAACGCAACTTGTGTTTGAAGCAAGGCGGAGAGCTTGTCAGCATCAGATTTCCTGCAGCTCCCGTCACAGCCCGTGTCCTCCCTCCAGCCCGCTCCTCAGATCTCATCAGTTCACTCTCTTCACCTGTCTCTCCCCGGTAGCGGAACTCAACTCTCCGCTCCTTCCACCGTGAAAACCGAAAGTAATCGGCGGTGAAACTGGACGGTCTCTAGCCTTTAAGGTTTATTCCTGCTCCTTCTCCACCGTACGGTCCGGTTCGGTTCAGTTCAGCAGTGAGCAGGTGTTACGGGTCCAGTCCCGGTCTGACACCGAGGTCCGAGCGGACGGAGGTTTCAGTTCAGCTCGGTACGAGAAACCCAGACCCCACCCCTATCTGAAAAGTAGAACCAGTACCGGACCGAGGCGATCCCATTCCCACACTAGTCTTTAAACAACAGAGACCTGAGTGACCCGGACCCCTCATCAGGCATGGACTGGCCATCTGGCATACCGGGCAATGCCCGGTGGGCCGGCGCACCTATTTGGGCCGGTCCGGACTGATGTCATTTGGACCGAACCGGCCCACCCGGTCAGCTGTTTGTTGAGTTGTGATTTAAGGCGTGAAGAGGCCCGCGGCCCCAACGCCTGCTCTCTCCAGACTGCATAAAGGGGCTGCAGGCTGCGCCGTCGCTCCGCCCACGCGCATCACGCACTGTGCCTAGCGCACCATGCGCCATGGGGAGCACATTAAAAAGTCAGGCTATTATAATGTTCATACAAACGTAATATTTAAAATAAAAATGTGTAAAGCATGTTAATAAGCAATGACAAAACTAAAATATTTGCTGGAAAAAGATGGACCTCTCTCCAGTCTCCCCTGTGGAGCACACCATCTCCCACTCCGGCATTAGGGGGCTGGAGGTGGAAGAGACAGCGGGGTGATGACCACGCGTCACTTGTCGGTAAGACTGTTTTAAATACAGGTGATGTTTTAACAAAGTGATGAGTTGATGAATGGAAAACGGATCGGTGACGTGAACCTTGAAAAAACCTGCAGCTGGGCTGTTTTGAACAATTTTCATGTGAGTAACGAACGTGCCTCTGTCCTCTTTGGACCTCGCTGCGCTGCAGTTTGAACTTTATCTCCTTCTGTTTCTGCTGCTTCTCCTGTTTATTTATTACAAAAGTCAATACAGCTCTACTATGTCCCCAACTCTCCTCCTCCGCCATACGCTCCTCCTGTCCCCCGCTCCTCTGTCCTGTCCTCCTTCTCTCCTCCTGCTTATCTCCACTTGGCTTCAGCTGTGAGCTCTGCTCAGAGCAGCTGAGTACGGAAAGCTAAATTGTTCACAATGCATGCACTATAGCTTAGAAGGAGAGGAAGAATAACAATTTGCATAAATATTTTTCTGTTTTAGACCCAAAAAATAATTTAAGCATCATTTTACCTGCAGGTATCCACTACTGAAGCAACACTAAACGTCATTAAACAAATACAAACATGAAAAATGACCAATAAAAACAACAAAGACCTGAGAAATGATCCAGGTTCAGCCTGTTGCTTCTGTCCTGCTTCAGAAATGATTCACTTTTAATAGCAGCAATAAAATCTGTTTATCTAGAACAGCATAGAACTTACTGTGAAGAAGTTAATAGTTTTCCTCCTAATGAAGCAACCTCAGGAAAACAAAAGCAGTCCTGATTCTATGGTCTGTTTCCTCTGTGCACTCTGACCTGTCTTGTTTTAGAGGTTTGCATCAAACAAGTAAAACCAGCACCAACATCAGTCTAACAGCTCTTTATAAGATGAGTCCTAGTTCTTTCTAACATTTCATTCATAGAACTTTTTCATTTTATTCCCACTTAAAATCTGTTGTCTTTGTTAATGAGTTACTGATGTTTTTCAGTAGAATAGTTTTGATAACATTTGTCATGTTTGGTATTGTTGTAATTAAAATAAACATTCATTTGCATTAAAGAAGTAAGACATGCACTGACAAAAACGGTTTAATGGCTCATTCGGGCAGAGATGGAGGTGCATGTCCAGGGGGAGGGGGCGTGGTCGGGATGATCTGGTGGGCTGCTGAGATTAAATATGCCAGGGCCGCTTTTTGGTCCCAGTCCAGCCCTGCAGCTCATTGAAAACGATGTAGAGGGTCAGGGGTCAGTTTGAACACTGCAAAAAATGATTCTCTCATAGTGTTTCCACATGTTGGAAATCTTTTATTATTATTTTAAAACAATACCCTTCTGAAATTGTACATAAAATAAACAGATTTATAAAGTACTGTATTTAGGGTCTGTCCAGTTTAAGTCAGGGATTTTTGTTTTTCCAACTGTTTTGAACTGAAATGCAATTTAAATGCATTTTTTTCATCAATTATAAAAGCTTTAAAATGATTTTTTTAAAAACATTTTGGCTTATTTCTTGGTTGGACATTGTAAACTGCATGTAATTTCTTTTTTCTGAAAAGAAGCGATTAAATGTGATTAATCGCAATTAATTTCTTTCAAATTTGCGATTAATTCGTTAATTTATTTTAATCGACTGACAGCACTAATTGAATCGCATTATATTGAATGGTATCGTATTGAAACGTATTGTTTTGAATCGTATTATCATATCCCATATAGTCCATTGTTTATTGTCTACAGGTAGATGACACCTAGAGGTAACAACAAGTGATGACAAAATCCTAACAGACAAAACAAATCACCACCGGACCTGATTTAAAAGAGAAAACATATAAAACTCTGTATTGTGACACTGCAGACTCTTTGGAAAGCATAGAAAAGGACACAGAAAGTTGTTAACCCTTCGTGTCCAGTAGGATTTCTGTTAAAACTAATGGAATCTATCTATGTTCTCCCCACATAACAGTGTTAATGATCATGGTAACTGACTGGATGAAGCACCTTTATAAATGGGTCTGTGTGCAGGCAGCGTCTAACTATGAAGAGGGAAAATGCTGATTGTTTATGAAACAACATTTCTCTTAATAATCATTATTGTGACAGAAAATTCCTGTGAGTTGATAGATTGCAGGCAAATCTGGCTACTGCAAGGAGAACTCTGGAATGAAGTAAAAACAGAAATGTTTACCAATTCTGAGTTCAGTTATGGATTCCCTGAGTCAAAATGACAGCAGATACATATTTTTACGTAGGAACAGAACACAATAATTATGCTGTAAACAGAAAGCTGAATCAGCAGGCCATAATAATCCAAATGCAAGTAAATTACAGCGACCTAATTCATTTGACTTGTATTTTTCCACTGCCTGGGATTCAGCACAACTGAAATAACTGCATCTTTAGTGTTAAAACTCCCATACAGTCAGGCCCTGGGTCAAAACATAATAGAATCCTCAAGTTTATCGAGCCGTTTTAAACAGTTTCTCCTCATTGCAGGTAAAGCATCCCGTCAACGTGACACGCTGCAATTAAACAGCAGCGGTCTGCCTGCGATGAGCTGTCATCCCCGAGCCGTGTCACAGGTGTCCGGGGCAGCTGCAGGTATAATTGCTAAAGGCCTTCGGGATGGAGCTTAACCCCGTCTCCTGACGGCGATAGCAGCCTTCACCGAAACACCGGCTTTAAAGGGGACTTGTAATACAAACGGTTGTACAGCAGTCGCCAAATTAACAGCGACCTCCCCATCTCTTAGCTGTCTGCCGAGTGTGATAATGTGCAAATTCTTGTTAGGGAAGCGTGCTTAATGTTGAAGATAATCTGTCTATTATGTGTGTTCCGCGTCAGGTACAAGCTGAGCATCAATTAAACTCGCTTTTACAAAGCAAAAGGGAGTGTTTTGAGCAGTATGCCATAAAGGTGTCTTTAGGTCATTTTGCAAACAACTTTCTATGTAAAATACAAATGGTTTTAATCTTACTGGTTGCATAGAGTAGGTTATTGAATGGTTCAGCCACTTTTGTCCTTAAGTATCACTTTTAGACTCCAGTCTCTCTTGTACGACAGCAAGAGTTTAGCAGCATAACAACCCTGGACCGTCTTGGATGTATCTGTGACCATTAGTTTCCCTGTTAAAATTTTTTCATAGGGGTACATATAAGAGCTGCGCCAAAAATAATGCGTGCATACTAGTTCCGTCTGCCACTACACTCATGTGTGCACCGGTGTTGCGTCGACCGTCTATAGCGGTATATCTGTGATCACACACTGATACGCTCCAGCCGTATAGTGAGGCCATGTCCAAATGGCAGCAGGAGCTTAGCGGTACACATAGCAGCGCAAACATACACACTAGTGGTGTGTATTGGCAAGAATCTGGCAATATAATATGCATCACAATACAGGGGCAACGATACGATGTATTGGGATATTTATGAATTTAATTGTTGGAAAACTCTCACAGGTGAACAGAAATGTTAGCCTCTTGTTGTTCGCTGAACAGAATCAAATGGCTTTATGCTAAAATGAGTCTTAACGCAACATCGTCACGGTATCTGGATAACTGACAGCTGTGTGAAGTTACCAGTATTAGTGATGTACGAGTTGTCTTTTACCCCGCGGGGACTGTGGGTTACCCGCGGGTCGGGTTGGGTCGGGTCAATAAATTTTTACCTTCAGTGCAGGGTGGTTTCAAATCAGGGGTTGCATTATTGGAAAAATATCCGTCCGTCCGTCCATTTTCCTCTGCTTATTTGAGGTTGGATCGGGAGGGGAAACAGCCTGCCAGGCTTCCCTCTTCCAGCCACCTTGGACAGCTCCTCTGGGGATCCTAAGGCGCTCCCAGGTCAGCCGAGAAATACATCCCTCCAGCAAAATTTCCATTGTGTGTGTCTGTGCGTGCGTGTGTTTGCGTACGCACAGGCCCACGCCGACAGAGAGCGTCTGCAGCTGTAATGACAGGCTGAGAGACGTCTGTTTCTCGCTCTGCGACCGCTGTGGCCTCATTTATTTTTTTATATAAAACAAACAAACAAAAAAAAAAACGGGTCAGAAAGGGAGTGACGTTCTCCGCAAACTTTAGGATTTATAAAAGAAAACGTGACAGAGAAATGATGTACTCTGCAAACTCTGAACTTTGCATAAGCTCATTTTGGAGACGGTAAAAACAACTTTTATTTTGGAGACAGACTAAATGAAAGCGCTTTTGGTCAATATTATAACGTGTTTTTAATGAGGCGGGTCGGGTCGGGTTCTAAGGAGGTTTGGGGCCCTGACTGCATCACTAACCAGTACTATCGCAAAATCTCAATGTTCTGTGGAAGCAGAGGACTACTGAGGGCTAATCACTGCAGACAACAAGCGATCGGAGGATGAAATACAACACAAAAACAAACTACCACTGTTCATTTTTGCATGCAAATTGTTAATAAAAAAGTCTACTTTGTGATTAAGGAATATTAATATAATATTTTAACACGAAATATCACTACATATCAGTGCATTGAGTTTTTTCTTACACTCCTAACCCCTCCCTCCATGCTCACATGGACGGCGTGAACACCAAATATCAACACCTGACACACCCGAGTACATCATTGAAAAAAATATGTACACCTCTGTTTATACATATATAATAATGGTTCAGGTTAGGGATGCACCGATTCCGATACTGATATTGGTATCGGCCCGATACCGGTATTGGTATCGGGTAACTTTAACTGATACCGATAGGAACCGATACCAGTGGCTTCACTGTCTGTGACTTGTGATTTCTGTTGTAGTTTCCTATATTGAACACTAGGGGGAGCTATTGAGCTAAAGAGGAACAGTGTGGGTTGAGAGCTGGAGATGGTGCCAAATAGTTCATTTTATTTGCTTAAAATGTGGAAAACTGCAATAATTTCACTGTGAAATCACAGGAAATTATTTTCACTTTATATTTTAATTTTGTGATCATTTTTTAATATATTTTCTTTTTTTATTTAACTCAGTCATTTGTTGTAAAAAGCAGAGAAGAAAAAATAAAACCTGTATTCCAATTAGTTGCATTTTTCTCTGTGGTAGAAGTATCGGTATCGGTACTCGGTATCGGCGAGTACTCAGATTTAAGTATCGTATCAGTTTTGAAAAAAGTGGTATCAGAACATCCCTAGTTCAGGTGCTTTTATTGCATGAAGCTTAACACAACCACAGTTAAATTAATATCACAGCAATTTACCATTTTACACATTATGTTCTTATGAAACAAGCCGTTAGGTCATTAATCCTGTAGCACATTGGGTCTGCTGTATTTCTACAAACGGAGGCTTTAGATAAATATTATTTATACTTTTAACAGAAAAAACTGACTCAAAACAGCAGAGAATCTCTTTAGTACAGGTTTGGAATGTTCAGCTTTAAAGGAACACAGCAAGAACAAGTTCAAATGAATGTTCCTCTGCAGCAGAACCACCCCCCCCCCCCCACTCCACCCTCCCTAAATTACTATGGTGAGAACTAGATGTGCTTACTAATTGAGTCTCAGTGCTCTGAGGAGATGAGTAGAAAGGGAAGAAAGTAAAGAGGGGGAGGGGGTTCTGTTCATAAACAGTGTTTACTTTAAGCAAGCCATCGCCTTATTAGTATTAATAGCAGCAACTTCAGAAAGCTCATATTCAGCCATTGGACAGTTTTGTATTATTTATGATGGAAATGAAAGCCAGGGAACGGAGCGGCTCTGGAGGAGCGCTGCATAGCAAACCATGTTGCGAGTTTACATAACCAACACTTGGGTAAACAGCAGATTAAGCGCAGCGCGGGGCGCGAGAAAAACGAGAGCAAAATGTTATATCCACACATCAGCCGGTTTGAGGCGAGCTTCAGCAGGAAGCTGGGAGTGAGCGCCGCAGACCTTTTTGAAGCAGCCAGTCTTCATCTGCAAGTCCGTTTGAGCATGAAAGCGGTGCAGAATCTCAGTCCAACTTCTGTAACGTTGATCTTAAGAAGTCGGGTCAAAATAAGCACGCTGTAACTTGAGAGCCTCCTGGTTTTAATTAAAGACGCCATCTGTTAATTTTATTATTGAAGCTGTTAGCATCAGAGCATCCGATCGAGGCTTTCATTTTCTGCTCTACTTGCAGGCAGCGGGGCGGCGTGTCAAGCAAAGAAATCTAGGATCTGTGTTCAGGACTTTTGCCTCCCTGCTGAGGTGGGAAAGGCAGTGAAAGCCAAACAGAGTTACAGGAAGAGCGACGGTGTGGAGCAGTGGGATTTTAGGTGGAAATTTCAGTTTAAAAGAAAACAACAAACTCTAAGGTCGTCAAAATGTTCCACAGCTGCACAGATATGTGATATTTTTGAGTGTAGTGCAAAGAAAAGAAGTCAGCATTTGTGTTGTTTCAGACTGAAAAATTACACAACACCAACAGATTGAAAGGGAAATCCTTGACTTGAGAATCAGTTCTGACTTAGAACAGCACCTCCAACTTCATCAATCCGTAACAATTCTCTCGTTTCCGGGATTCCCAAAATGTTTCATTGTGGACGAAATTGCATTGGGTCCGCACCCGAACCGCCGCAGCGTCTTCACAGACGAACAAGACGACAAATGCCAAATCCTCCGCTCAGGAATTGTTAATAAAACGGATTGGTAGGCAGAATAAACAATGGCATTGATATTGATTAAAAACTTATCGATTCCCACCCCTAGTGGTGGCATCGTAAACTAAAACATCCAACTGGTAAAGAACAATACAAGTATTGTTAAAGAAAAATCTAAGAGTAATTTAAAACTATTAAATTAGGCTGTAATTAATCTGACAATACTCTTTAAGTGTTACAATTAGTTTACTTTTACAAAATGAAACCAGAAAACAAGCCTCATCCTGGTTTTGAGGGGCGAATACAATTTCTGATACCTCGAACTTGTCGATACAGATTTTGGTCAACTCTGATTTATGTCCAGAAATTATAATCAAAAAGTAAAACTCTATACTTGGCTTAAAAAATTTTGTTTTGAGAAAAATAAATGATGGTGTACAGACCTGCAAAATTGACATTTTTTTAATTGCTGCTTGGCCAATAGTGTGTTCATGAACTGAAAATATCAAAATTTGATTTTTGAGTTACAAATTGATTAATCATGCTGAATATTTGGCGCATGTTCATTAGAATGATGAAACACGGTGGAAGTCGTATCATGATGTGGGATTACACACTCACTGGCCACATTATTGGGTACACCTTGCCTTCAGAACTGCTTTAATCCTTTGTGGCATGGATTCAACAAGGTACTGGAAACATTCCTCAGAGGTTTTGGTCCATGTTGACATGACAGCATCACGCTGTTACACCTCCACCAGCCTAAACCGTTGATACAAGGCAGGATGGATCCATGCTTTCATGTTGTTGACTCCAAATTCTGACCCTATCCGAATGTCACAGCAGAAATCGAGACTCACCAGACCAGGAAACATTTTTCCAATCTTCTGTTGTCCAATTTTGGTGGGCCTGTGCAAATTGTAGCCTCAGTTTCCTGTTCTTAGCTGACAGGAGTGACACCCGGTGTGGTCTTCTGCTGCTGTAGCCCATCTGCCTTAAAGTTCCACGTGTTGTACGTCCAACAACCACATTCAAAGTCACTTAAATCACGTTTCTTCCTCCTGAAGCTCGGTTTGAACTGCAGTCTTGACCATGTCTACATGGCTAAATGCATTGAGTTGCTACCATGTGTTTGGCTGATTAGTAATTTGTGTTAACAAGAAGTTGGACAAGTGTACCCAATAAAGTGGCCAGTGAGTATATTGTTGCTTCTGAAACTGGAGAGATCAGATCAGGCCATCGATTTACATTAAAACTAGATAGAGAAAGTCAATCTGGAAATTTAAGCCAAAATGAAACAACTCGCCCTCTAGTGGCTGGCTGCAGTATGAGCTTCAAGCCCCGCCCCCTACATGTAAACAAATTAGACATTTTTTTCTGACTTTAAAGAAAAAAAAACAGCATGTTAAAACCTCCTTCATAGCTGAATTGTGATTTATAAAAGTGAGGATTAATATGTTCAATTTTTTCAATGACATTTCCTTATACATAAAACTTTGTTTTTTTCCCATCAAAACTGGTTTA
This sequence comes from Callopanchax toddi, assembly GCA_006937965.1. Taxonomy (NCBI): domain Eukaryota; kingdom Metazoa; phylum Chordata; class Actinopteri; order Cyprinodontiformes; family Nothobranchiidae; genus Callopanchax; species Callopanchax toddi. The sequence continues at coordinate 2,025,045 of SSNR01000014.1, forward strand.
AAAAAATCAACACCAAACCACAAATAAGGAATCAATCTTTATTTATATTAAATTAAAAATATACTTTTGACAGATTCATGTAACAAACATGAGGAACGGTAATTCTCTGATATAAAGCTTTGGGTATGGTTTCAAAGGACTCGGAGAAAGATAGTCACCAATGATGAGGAAAGCCGATGAGACTTCTTTCCTTTAAGGTCTCCTCTAAAAGCATGCAAATGGAACGGGAACTAAAATAAAAAACTGATGTCAAAGACGTGGCTCAAAAACGTTTTCGATAGTAAGCAGAGAACACTGTTTAGGTTAGTTGGCAGCGCTGGTTTCAGTGTTATGAAGATAAAATGGATGGGTTAGTATGGGTGAAAAATAAAAGTACTCATGTCCGGTTAATACAACACGAACCAGCCTGCTGCCATGACTTTTAGAGTTTAACTGAAACATTACATGAGGAAAGCCACATAGGTTAGGAGGGAACAGCGCCACTGAACAGAGATTCACATGATAAAGGGTCAACAAGCACTTTAAAAACAAACAAAAAAATCCCCGTAAATCCAAAGGTACGCTCACATAAAGCAAATATGTTTTTGTACAAGTTATGAAAAGGAGAAAAACAACAGTAGGAGAGAAAAACCAATATAAATTCAAAGCATTGCCTCCGTATTTACAGTTCTCCACGTCGGCCGTTACAGTGCTTTAGAAAAATACTATTCACATTTGTTGCTGAAGTGTGTTAGATAAATTTTGGGGGGAAACCCCAAATATTCTGTACAGTTACACTGATCTGGTTGTTTACGACGGAAAAGAACAAAAGGGCCTCTGTTTGTGCAATTAAAAACTCGTAGCTAGATTTACAAACATGGTAAATAATGTACAGTAGGAAACACAACAGTGGTAAAAAGTACATCCTCGGAGAGGCGGAGAGAACGCAATATTAAAGTAGTATACGGGAGTTCTACACACATTCACCCACTCACACACGTCTCAAGAAATAAAACCCCGGTTTGTGCTACTAGAATCAGTAAAATATCACTGTTAGTCCGTCACTCCATGAATATGTCTTAAATATAGTCAGGAATGAGATACAAAGATGGAGGCAGTAAAACACACTTTGGGTACCATGCAAAATGTAATACTTACTGTACAACAGAGTCCCGTTGCTTTTGTCGAAGTTGAGGATGAATTAACGATTTGACACATGGATACATGACTTTGCACCTTGGCTTAAAGTTGTTTAAAAATCGAATGAAAAGGCCTAGTTCACACGTACGAACATTTAATTTTACATACAATTATGGCCATAAGTGGAAAAGTCTTTCATTGTCTAGAAATGTTTGTCACAATTGCTGTTAATATTACCTACTTGTAGACTAGTGTCACAAATTTTCATTAAAACAACTTTTGGGCTTAAAATTTCCGAATGACGTATCAGGGTTAGTACTTTCATCAAAAACCCACAATATCCTATTGACCCTTTACACGTGACGTCACGCCGCTCATGACGCCGACCCATTAGCCATTTCGGTTGGCAGAGGACTGTTTTCACACTGTCTTCCAAAACTGCTGGGAAGCTAGTCAAAATGAGCCAGTTTGTAGCCTTTTATCGCTTTTATTTAGTTGATTTCACAGTAAAACTGTAATAGTTAGCTACGCGGTTACACACGGGTGTAAACTCAACTTGTAATTTTTCAACAACTTTGATGAAGACCGAAAACGGAGATATTTTGAACTTTTCCCAACATAAATAGTTATGAAAAGAAATAATGTCAAGGTTCATTAAAGCAATGGCTCATGGGAGATTTAAAATTGTACTTTTCAGATTGCTAGAAGGCTAACATCAGCTTGTACATAAAAACTATAGATTTGGAGTTTACAGACCACCATAAAACTCTAACTTTCAAACACAAATGTAACACATTACTTTTACAGCAATGGCTCATGGGAGTTTTAACCCATAGAAACCCACAGTGACACAAGAGTCACGACTCATTTCAAGGCTGTGGAAATTTCCTCCTCCAGCTATATTCAAGTTCAACAACCCCATCTATGTCTATCTTATTATGCACTAGATATTTTATTACGTCTATGTAATAAAAACATCTTTCTATGTTTTTTAAGTTATATATGTTTTTCCCTTACATTTTGATCTATGTGGTCCACTTCCTGTTGTCTAATCTTTAAGGATTTGGGATCTTATAGGTAAAAATGCTACTTTTTATCTTCCTGTTGCAGAGTAGAAACACTAATGCTGGCTTGTACATGAACGGAAAGTAGTCTGTTAAAAAAAATCATAAAAATTCCAGAAATATTGGCCTTACTTTCGAAGCAAAGGCTCATGGGATTGTTAAACCACTATTTTTCATGCCCCTACAGCAGCTAATGCTAGCTTATAAGGATACAAATGCATTTTTGTTAGCATCTCTGCTCACGAATAAGTACAATATTTTTTGTTACTTGGTTGTACTTGTTTCAACATTTTAGATTAAAAGGAATAGAGAAGCCATTTCACCGAATGGGTGCCATTTCTGTCTTTTTCTGTCCCCAGGAATTATTTTTCATAAATTTGCATTAAAATGGACTGGTAAACACATTTTGTTGTTACGCAAAAGGTCCTGCATAATTATCTGTGTGCAAATTTAATATTTATGATGGGTAATATTAATAAAAATTAATAAAAACTAACTTGAACACTGAAAAAACAGTAATTTTCACATGTCCCTGATCTTTAACATTACTCTTTAGAGTGAAATAAAATTAATTAAATCCAATTTTTTGGGGGGCATTTTTGTGTGGCTCCATATCCTGACTATGCTTCAGAAATATTTTTTTCCAAAAAAAAAAAAAAATTTCTTTATTAAAATACAGATTTTAGTTGTGTCCCTGGGTTTACACTCAGTCCTGTTACCCAAACACATTACCCCATCTGTTTCATTTTGAAAATTCCAAAAGAGACACATTCAACAGGAAGTTACATTGTCAGGATGTTCTAAAGGCCATGGGAAGACCAAAAGTAAGTTCTCTTATTCATTTTTCTGTTTATTTGATGATATATTAGCAGTAAATGCCCAGGCCAATCTCAACGTACTTTCCTGTTACTTTAATTATATCTTACTTATCATTTGTTTATTTTAAAAATTCAAATTTTTGGTGAATCACTAGATTGTGCTTTGTGTCTTAATGCTATTATCAACAATGTCATGTGGCTATATCTGTTATATTTGATAACTTTATGCTAAAAACTCAGTCCTGTTACTCATATGAGGAGTAACAGGAAAAAATGAATGGTAACAGGACTGAGTAGAGTCCATTGATGAGGTGATTTATTAGAGAGAATACTTCTTAATATTATACTATTCATCAGATTTCTTTACTTTTATACTTGAAAATGCAGAGGTTTTTGTGATCCAACATCTGTTTTATGATGTGAATAAATGCTTACAGGGAGAAAAGCCACCACTTAGTGCAAGAGGGGTGTGCGTAATTATTCAGCCCCCTTTGGTCTGAGTGCAGTCAGTTGCCCATAGAAATTGCCTGATGACTGCTAATGACTAAATAGAGTGAACCTGTGTGTAATCTAATGTCAGTACAAATACAGCGGCTCTGTGACGGCCTCAGAGGTTGTCTAAGAGAATATTGGGAGCAACAACACCATGAAGTCCAAAGAACGCACCAGACAGGTCAGGGATCAAGTTATTGAGACATTTAAAGCAGGCTTAGGCTACAAAATGATTTCCAAAGCCTTGAACATCCCACGGAGCACTGTTCAAGCCATCATTCAGAAATGGAGTATGGCACAACTGTAAACCTACCAAGACAAGGCCGTCCACCTAAACTCACAGGCCCAACAAGGAGAGCACTGACCAGAAATGCAGCCAAGAGGCCCGTGGTGACTCTGGACGAGCTGCAGAGATCTACAGCTCAGGTGGGGGAATCTGTCCATAGGACAACTATTAGTCATGCACTGCACAGAGTTGGCCTTTATGGAAGAGTGGCAAGAAGAAAGCCATTGTTAACAGAAAACCATAAGAAGTCCCGTTTGCAGTTTGCCATAAGCCATGTAGGGGACACAGCAAACATGTGGAAGAAGGTGCTCTGGTCAGATGAGGCCAAAATGGAACTTTCTGGCTAAAATGCAAAATGGTATGTGTGGCAGAAAACTAACACTGCACATCACTCTGAACACACAATCCCCACTGTCAGATATGGTGGTGGCAGCATCATGCTCTGGGGGTGCTGCTCTTCAGCAGGGACAGGGAAGCTGGTCAGAGCTGATGGGAGGATGGATGGAACCAAATACAGGGCAATCTGCAAAAGACTGGAGACTGGGGCGGAGGGTCACCTTCCAGCAGGACAACGACCCTAAACATAAAGCCAGGGCAACAATGGAATGGTTTAAAACCAAACATATCCATGTGTTAGACTGGACCAGTCAAAGTCCAGATCTAAATCCAATCCAGAATCTGAAAACTGCTGTCCACAAACGCTGTCCATCTAATCTGACTGAGCTGGAGCTGTTTTGCTAAGAAGAATGAAGGATTTCAGTCTCTAGATGTGCAGAGCTGGTAGAGACATTCCCTAAAAGACTGGCAGCTGGAAGTGCAGCAAAAGGTGGTTCTACAGAGTCCTGACTCAGGGGGCTGAATAATTACACACACCCCACTTTTCAGTTATTTATTTGTAAAATATGTTTGGAATCATGTATGATTTTCGTTCCACTTCTCACATGTTCACCACTTTTTATTGGTCTTTCACCTGGAATTCCAATAACATTGATTCATGTTTGTGGCTGTCATGTGACACACGACACATGTTCCCCTTGTTCATTGTTCATTCCTGTTACACCTTACTCATTCCTGTTACTCAAATGTTTTTCTGTAAAAAAAGATTAAAAATGAGCTTCTTTTCTCAGTCATATTTATTCCACCATTTATTACATTGTTTAAGGCATTGCATTAGAATAAATTGGATTAACTAGAGCCCTGTGTCTCTTCGAAATTATAAATATGGCTTTTGATAATTTAGAAAAATACAACTTTTGTAAGATAGTGTGAATTTTTTGATAACAAACATTAAATATTTAAACTTAAAACTAACCATTTTATTAAAATAAACACTTTCTTGAGGGGAAAATGAAGGAATTAGTTAACGGGCATCTACAGGTGCTTTATAAATGTAACCTAAGTTTTGGTAACAGGACTGAAAATAATGCAAACATGTTAGTCTAAAAAAGCATGTAAAAATTTAAATGAAGTCATTTAAGATTGACCAATGCTCATTTGAGATAGTTAAATAAGTGTGTTACTAGATTTAATTTTGAAAATTGCATTAAAAAACAGTTTATTTTTGCGCACCTTCTGCAACGAAATGGCACCCATTCGGTGGAATCACCCAGAATCAACTAGAGGTTAAGTAAATAAAAATACATTGTTAACTTTAAAAATATCAGTCTTGGGCAGTGGCGCTCAATAGGTGGCTTGCGGGCCAAATCCATCACCAAGCTGTGATACTTTCACTATATCCACGTTTTCAGCGTGGTATTGTATGTGCTGTGTTTACATAATAAGAAGAATCAGCTTTATAATAGAGCAACATGCTCAACCATCTCCATAAATTCCTGAGATGCTTGATTCACCTCAAAATGTTTTTTAAAATCTCAATTTAAAAAGAAAATTGATCTTTAAATCGCCCAAAATGTTTGTTTTGGATTCATTATAGGGGTCCTGTTTGTTTTGTTTTATTTGAAAATTTATTTTTAATTTAATCCTAAATAGAAATTGGATTGTATTTTTTTGTAATCAGTTTTAATTGAAGCTGACAATTTGTGTTGAATATGGCACATGGAATTACACTATAATAAACACACCTTTGATTCATTGGAACATATTTTAGTGGCCCTATAGGGTTTGTATTTGAATACCCCTGGTCTTGGAAATTTCTATGAAAAAAAAACCATTTCTTCATTTTAAGTTGCTATAATCTTCAGTCACCACTAGGTGGTACCTTCTTCTAGTGCTAATGCATACAAAATGTCTCGGGTTTTGTATATCAACTCTGCAAACTAAATTTTTTTTTCAGTTTCAACTTCATTTTGAAGAAAAACCTCACGTTCATGTGAACTAGGCCTTAAACACCAGCAAATCAGTGGTGTGTTTTAAAAAAATACCAATTAGCGGAACAAGTGCTTGGAGTGCAGTGAAACAGCAGCAGGTAAACTCAACAAGGCAAAATTTGTTCGGAACATGAGTCAGACCAACCACCAAGACGTGTGCTCTGCTTTTAACCCCCATCACCGTCTCCTCTTCCGTTCTTAAAACCTACATTCATCAGGACCTTCCGATGCTCGGTATAAACAAGCTGAAGTGCGTCATAAATATTTAACACTGATATTAAATGCTGTCTCCATTTCTTTAAAAGAGACTATAAAATACCCCTTCATCAAATAATCATGTGATCATCAAAGCGGTTTTATAAATACTGTCCGGGAAAAAAAAAAAATCATAAAAACGAGGACATTCTTCACGCTGATAAATACCACCTTAAATGTGTTGTTTTGTCTTGTACTCTTGAACGCAGCACCTTCCTCAGACGAAAAGCTTTTGCTTCTTCTATAAGTGGCAAACGACCGGATAAACAGGTTGAATATTTCAGTAAGGAGGGGTGGAAATGCTCGCTTTTCTACCCGAGTCTTTGATCAAAGAGCTCCACGGGGAGGAAAAACATACACAGCTTTACATGTGCATAGACAAATGCTTAAATACACGTTATATAAATAACCTAAACAGCTCAGAATAGGATGATTCGTCTGCACGTTTAAGGGAAACTCATGTAACAATGACTAAACGGTTTTATTCTCCGCTAAATAAACTAGTAATTGTCAGTTTTCCCTCAAAGGCAAACAAGACCGTCTTCCTTTTTAGTGATTTAAAATGCAATTCCAGTGAGATGCTCTGAGAAAGAAAAATGCTACACATTTTATCCTCTTCAGTTTGGCAACCATTGTGGGTTTTTTGTTCTGTATGGCTTGGCAAAGGAAAGAATGGCTGTGAGACCAGTCCTTTTAGCAGCAGTGATGGCAGTTTCCCTACAGAGGCATCAACAGTGATGTCAACAACTCTTTAAAGAGTTTTACTGATGACCTCAAGAGTAGGTCACGTCTGGATTGCACCTAAAACAAAATGGCAAGACATTATAATTTGGCACATCTATTATTAAAATATTGCAAATGTTTTCACAAATAATTTAAACTAAATTGTTTTCTAACTGTATTTAATTAGAAAGAAAATTCAAAAGTAGAGGCCTTAGGCCAGTTTCTCACTAGGATGCGATTGTCGGAGTCTAAATCCAAACTATGAATAAATTGCAACGCTTGCACATTACTTGTGCTTTTGTCTTCCAGTTTTGCTTGTTGCAATTTAGTCACGGTGTCTTAGTTACGACTCAATTTATTTGCAATTTATCATTTCTTTTTTAAATTTGCAAGTTTGTGAAGCGTAGTTTCGTAGAAACCCCTCCCAATGTTGTCTCACATTTCTCGCACTTTTTGACTCAAGGAAAGTAGTTCAAGAAGGGTTCCAGACACCCATGGGGACTCAACTCAGCAAACAGCTTAACTTCACGGGACTACGACCTTCAGCTCTCATTGGGGAAGTTTGTAGCCAAGTGAAATGGGTGGGATGAGGAACAGCACCCCCAAAACCGAGGCCATGGTACAGAAACTGGTTGAAATGCCTCCTCCCTTAAGTGTAAGTCAGGGTTGTTCCAGAGTGAGAGAAGGATAGAGCGAGAGATCAATCTAAACTGGACTGTTGTGGTGAAGAAGGAGCTAAATCGGGAGGTGAAATTCTTGATTCACTGGTTGATCTACGTTCCAACCCTCACCTACAATCATGAGCTTTGGGTAGCGACTGAAAGGATAAGATCACTAAAACAATCAACCTAACTAATTTCCCCTATAAGGTGGCTGGACTCAGCCTCAGGGATAGGGTTAAGAGTTTAAACATCCAGGGGGGACTCGGAGTGGAGCCACTGCTCCACCACATTAAACGGATTGGGGGTGCCTCGCCTCACCTCGCCTTCCTCCGCTTATCCATGTCCGGGTCACAGGGGCAGCATAGTAGGGCATCCCAGGCCATCCTCTCCCCGGGCAAGTCCGCCAGCTCCTCGGCTGGGACTCCCAGGCGTTCCCAGGCCAACCTAAAGATGCATTTCCTCCAGCTTGTCCTGGGTCGACCCGGGGGCCTCCTGCCGGCAGGACATGCCCAGAACACCTCTCAAGGGAGGCGTCCAAGAGCCATCCTAACCAGATGCCCGAACCACCTCAACGAATTGGGGTGGTTCAGGCATTTGGTCAGGCTGCCCCCTTGATATGGGAGGAGTTTCATACATGTCTTTCCAGAAGGAAACCTCAGAGCTGACCCAGGCTACGCTGATGGGATAGTCTCTATACGCTGGGGGGTCCCACTGGAGGAGCAGGAAGAAGTGGCTGGGGAGCAGACGATCTGGACTTCCCTGCTAGAGCTGCTCCCCATGCAACCATGACCTGGTAAGCTGAAGGAAACTAGACGAGGTGACAGCAAGGACCTATAACTCACTAAAAGAAACTGAAAACCCTCACAAACCTTTTCAAGGCAATTTGGAAAATTCCTCACCTACACCATTCAAAAGTTTGTCTATGGCAATCGCAGCCCAGTGAGAACTTAAGAGATAACTAAAAACAACATGTTTGGGGTTATTTCTTGTGCTTTTGCCTAATAAAATATGTGCACTTAAACAAATCAAACCAACGGCAGGTTACTGTCAAAGGTGGAGATATGAGCCAAGCTGGTATAAAAACACAGCAGGATAATTCAAGTTTTTACTTGACTTATGATTTCAAGATACCAAATATGGTCAGTCTGCACAAGCAAGAACACAAATCAGATACTAATCTAAACCAATCGGTCATTGATTAAATAATGATGACCTGTTTATAATATTTAGTGGATTATGAAGCCAAAATGAACCAACTAGAAAGTAATAAATTCTTGGCTAAGTACTAAAATGTCACTGGTTATTGTTGGTGAAATGTTGTGGTTCTGACCATGATATGCCTAATGAGTAGCTGTCAGTTCATAGATGCAATACAATTTTGTACCAAAAACTCCTATTTTGGCTTTCCACCCAAAAAAATAGTTCTAGTAAACACTTTCTGAACAATACATTGATATTTGACTTTTCAGCCACTGGTGGCCTGGACCAACTAAATTCCAAAACTTGTAATATTATGAAAAGTTTTCTGCACATTCTTGGAAAAACAGAATCGGGTACAAATGAGGATCAGTACATAGCACTGACCTTGCTGGAAGAACATCTCTTTGTCTACTTTCCTATATATTTCAAATATGTCCTCTGTAGAAGTGGTCTTAATCCAGTGGTTGAGTTTGATGTTATTGATTAAATCAACAAGAAAATGCATTGAAATGGCAAGAACATCAAAGGAGCGGTCAATGTTTGAGTGACTGCATTCACATCTGTTGAATCTGGTTGAATTTGGTGTGTCATAATAACAACGTGAATATAATTTTAAGTGCATCTACAGATTCTTTGTTTCTTACTTTGACGAATGATGATGGACTCTGTTTGGGCCAATAGGAGCTTTGAATTAAGCCCGATGTTTTCTGTCCATTTGACAGTAAAAGCCTTGCTTGAGCCTACTGGTGGTTAACGGTGATATAGCTGTCAATTAAACTGCCACTGATTGCTGCAACCTCTCCTTTTTTTCCCTCAAAAAAGGGCCAAGCTGGCTTGCTAATATGTGGCCATACACACTCGTCCCAATCACACTGACACAAACACTGAGACACACAAAAATATAGTGTTGTACTGTGCTCTGCTGGTGCTGCCTTCTTCATTCCTTGAGGTCTTCATTAGTCGGGTTGTATGAGCCTTCCCTCGGCTCTCTGTAGATGTTATTCTGTCTAGATTTCTCTCTCTGTGATCACCACTTGGAGCTCTGCTGCTTCTTGGATGATCTCGACACGCAAATTAGCCGTATACAGTAATCTCCATAACTACATTTACCCGTCCAAGTTGCTTTTCTTGGTCTGAGTTGGGCAAAACCAGTGTATAAAAATCGTAACTTTTCAGCACTGTAGTAAGCGGTTAGAAAAGTATTAACAGTGTATTAATCTCTTGTACTGTTGGGCCCTGGAAAAAAGCTGATTTTGATCATCTTCTCCAAGTTTACAGCAGTCGAGCAAAAACAACAAAAAACAGTAGTTCTGCTTTGTGTTTTCAGGAAATGGGGGAAAGGTCATTGGTTGAACTACGAAATGAGAGTGTAGTTCTGGCCGTCACAGTATCACAGTAACAGTAGAAGGATTAGATGGGTTTCACATAGTTTATGGAAAATTCAAGAACACACGGTATAATCCTATAGGCAAAAACACTGAATGTGAGTGATAAGTGCTCAGTTTTTAACGTCGCTCGCCCAACTTTAAAGTCATTTGACGTCGATCAGACGTCTGCTTGCTTATTTCAGGAACCTTCAGCAGAATATTGCTCATCCTCAGACTTGAATGCTGAAAAAACAAAAGGGTTAAAAGTATTTGATTCTCTCACAAATCTGACACCCAAGTGGCTGGCAGTGAGTTCGGGTCCCCAAAGTTGAATCCCTCGTGTTTGAGAGCTCTCCAGTGAGCTTAAGGAGGGGTCTCTATCTCTATCTACAGAACAGAAATGGACTGGACTGGATTTGGTGAAGGTGCTTCCACCTGTCCACCTCCTCGGGGATGTTGCTACAGCAGATGGCATTAAATCTGGAAAAGAACAGAGAGCGGCTCTGGTTTCTGCCGGTAATAGAACCAAAAGGATGTCAGGGATGCTGGAGAAAGACTGGGGAGGCGATCTAGACCACAGTGTTTCGCTGCCTGTAAGGTGGAGGGGGCAAAACGGCGCCGGACTTGAGGGAAAACTCAGTCATGTATTCAGAATTTTCAGCCACCGCCGGCCGTATGTGTCCGTTCTGCTTGTAGAAGAGCTTGGCGTTGGTGGAGCCTCCCTGGGCTCCGTCGGGAACCACCTGGATGGATGATTTAGGAGGCAAGCTGTGCTGCCAATATTCAGGATTGTCAAAGGTTACCTTCAGTTTCTTCCCACTGGCTTTTCCTGATGTGTGCCCACCGTGTTTCAGCATACTCGCAGGATGTGCTGCGGTGTGGCTCTGGTAGGCTGGCAGGCTACTGTGCCCGAGGGTTGCCGAAGTAGACAGGGAACCTGACTGGCTCACCTGGGCTTGAGCAGAAGTTCCTGTTTGGCTCTGAATGATGGGGACACCACCTGGATTGCCAGGTTGTCCTGGAGGTTTGATGGTGCCGTGGCCATGGAGGATATGAGTCGCTGGACCGTGGAGGCAGGGCAACCCAGATGGGGATGGCAGGGTTGAGGGGAGGGGGTAATGAGGCAGACTGGTCTGGATGGTAAGTGGGAGGTGGGAGCCTGAGGTCGAGGCCGAGATCGAAGAAGGAGGCTGGGCGGGTAAAGGTAGACCGTTTCTCCTCAGGACTTCCAGACCCAGATCAGCAGGGCTGTGGAAGGTGTTGAGGTAGAGGGGCTCGTTGATGTACTCGTCCTCTCCTTTGGGCTGACTGCTGGGTGTGCTGTGGTACCCAGGGTTGTCCAAGGCGTGGATCTCACCATTTTTACGTCGGGAGACAAAGGGGTTCTCCTCAACCGGGTTCAGAAACTCTGTAGCACAGATCAGAGAAAAGAAGAAGGGACGGGTGTGAAGAAGAAAAGTGTTTAGGAGACTAAAGAGAAAACAAAGTGAATGGAATTTGAAAATGAGTATAAGAAAGAGATCATTAGGTAATAAAGAGATGGTAATGGCAATAACTACATGGGCAAAATGCCTGCAGTTCTTTGGCACTGGAAGCTCCATCTGTTGGGGGTCAAAGTGCCAACAAATGACCCCTCCTCACTTGCTTCCAAGTGCTATAATAGAGAGGTGTAAAACATATTGATTTTGCCCACTCTTCAGCTCCTTGACATCGCATCAGAATGTGTTTTGCTTCAGGCTTTGTTATATTTGAAGCTGCTCAAAAAAAAAAAAAAAAAAGAAGAAAATCAAAGACTGTAGCGCAGAAGCAGGGCTGATGGACTGAATTATGATCAAAGGCAAAACACGACTCTGTAGTAGTAACTGACATAAACCGCTATCGATGAAAACTCAGCAGGAATATTAATCAATGGAGCGAAATGTAATAAAAAAAAAGAAGCTAAACGAGAGGCAGACAGTACTACAAAGGTTGTATTTGCTGGGTGAATGAGTAAAGATGTGACAGAACGGAGAGATGGATTAAAAGGAACTTGTTCTACGTGACGGTTTGTTCCTGCCATGTTTTGCAGGTTACTAAACAAGAAATGCTAATTTTCTATCTGGATTTTGAGTTTTTCCTCGTAAAATTAATCTGACTTGACTTTTCGGATCAGGATGTTTCTGTTGATTACCTGAGGAGCTCTTGTCCTTCTTTGCTGTCATGTAGCCGTCTTCGTCGGTGTCCCCTCGAGACGTCCTCTCCCCTAGGAAGATGGTGGGGTCGGCGCTGTACCTTTGGGCCCCGCTGTCTTCCCCTCCGGCTTGGTTCTGGCTCTTCTTATGTAGGCTTCCGTTACAGCGCTGGTCTTGCAGGGATGGACCCTGGTTGCTTGTAGGCTCCTGGTTTGGACCGCCTTGGGCCCCCGCCAGGGCGCCGTCTGGAGGGTTTGGACCACCGTCTCGGTAACCAAACTGATTCTGTGGTAAGAAAATACATAGAGGGTTGAATCACTAAGAACAAAACCATTTAACACCAAATCTTTCATATTTGATACACCTGTAAACACCTTCTGCCCTCTAGTGGAAGAAATAAGTATTACAGATAGAAAGTTCCAATTTTATTGCTGTTATATAACATATAATTTTAATTAAAAAACTGTCTCCAATGTAAAAAATCGTCAGCCCTCTGGTAGAGGATCCAGTTATTATCAATGGCAAGTGCCAATTTTATTAATATTATGTAGGAATGCACCGATACCAGTATCCACTGACTTGTCAGTTCTGTTGTAGTTTCTAGATTGGTAGCTAGGGGGAGCTGTTGAGCTAAATAAGAACAGCGTGGTTAGGAGTAGAAAACTGCAATAATTTAACAGAAAATGTTTATTTTTCACATAGTTTTGTGATCATTTTTTAAAATTAATATTTTATTTTTTATCTAATTCACCCTCATTTGCTGTAACAAGCAGAGAAGAAAATAAAACCTTTCTTTCAATTCATGGCATTTTTTGTGTGTGGTATTGGTACTCGGTATCGGCAAGTATTCAGATCCAAGTATCGGTATCATATCGGTTTGTGTGTGGTATTGGTATCGGTACTTGGTATCGGCAAGTATTCAGATCCAAGTATCGGTATCATATCGGTTTGTGTGTGGTATTGGTATCGGTACTCGGTATCGGCAAGTACTCAGATCCAAGTATCGGTATCATATCGGTTTTTAAAAAGTGGTATCACAGCATCTCTAATATTATCTGGCCTAAATAAGTGTAATTCCCCCAAATACCTACTGTAACAAACCCTAAACATATCTTGGATCTACAGTTTGTAGCAAGTTCTAAATTCTTCTAACATTTTCTACTTGAATTTCTTTTTTGACTTTTTCTATTTTGTTTTATTTTCACTTCTACTACTTGTTATTTTTCTTACTCCTATAATAATTCTTCTTCTACCAATACTACCAGTGTTTGTTTCTCTTTTTTACTGATTATTTTTTTATATTACTACTTTTTAATTTTCTTTGTTTTTCTCTCTTTTTGCTACTTTAACTATTTGTTTTAGACTACTTATTTCTCCTCTTCTATTACTACCACTTTTTATCTTTTTCTCCTGTTTAATTTTATTTTACAACTTTTTTCTCTTCTTCTTTTACTAGTTATTTTTCTTATTTTCACTACTTTTTTCTTATACTTCTTTCTTTTCTCCTCCGTGAACGTCACCTGATCGTGGTGGAGGAGTTTGAGTGCCCTAATGATCCTAGGAGCTATGTTGTCTGGGGCACTTGTGCCCCTGGTAGGGTCACCCATGGCAAATTGGTCCTAGGTGAGGGGTGAGACAAAGAACGGTTCAAAAGACTCTTCATGTAAGTACAATCATCGAGCCAGTGTACCCGGCCCGGAGGGTTACCGGGGTCCCACCCTGGAGCCAGGCCTGGGTTTGGGGCCCGTGAGCGAGCGCCTGGTGGCCGGGCTTTCACCCATGGGGCCCGGCCGGGCCCAGCCCGAACTGGATACATGGGCTCATCCACCTGTGGGCCCACCACCTGCAGGAGGAACATGAAGGGTCCGGTGCATTGTGGATCGGATGGCAGACCAAGGCGGGAGCTTTGGCGGTCCGATCCCCGGACACAAAAACTGGCTATCGGGACATGGAACGTTACCTCTCTGGCGGGGAAGGAGCTGGAGCTTGTGGAAGAGGCTGAGCGATACCGGCTAGATATAGTCGGGCTCACCTCGACACATAGCGTTGGCTCTGGAACCCGAGTCCTGGAGAGGGGTTGGACACTTTTCTTTGCTGGAGTTGCTCCGGGTGAGAGGCGGAGGGCTGGGGTGGGCTTTCTGTTAGCCCCAAGACTCTCTGCCTGTATGTTGGGGTTTTCTCCGGGGGATGAAAGGGCAGCTTCCCTGCGCCTTCGGGTTGGGGAACGGGTCCTGACTGTTGTTTGTGCTTATGCACCAAATAGCAGTTCAGAGTACCCACCCTTTTTGGAGTCCCTGGGACGAGTGCTGGATAGCGCTCCTACTGGGGACTCCATAGTCCTGCTGGGGGACTTCAACGCTCACGTGGGCAATGACAGCGTGACCTGGAGGGGCGTGATTGGGAGGAACGGCCCGCACAAT
>SSNR01000014.1:2040641-2109472 GCA_006937965.1 Callopanchax toddi
GATAGGTATCGGAGGGCCAAGCGGAGTGCAGCAGTGGCAGTTTCCGAGGCAAAATCTCGGGCGTGGGAGGAGTTTGGTGAGACCATGGAGAAAGACTATCGGTCGGCTCCAAAAAGGTTCTGGCAAACCATCCGGCGCCTCAGGGGAGGAAGGCGGCAACTCGCTCACACTGTTTACAGTGGGGACGGGGAGCTGCTGACGTCAACTGGGGCTATAGTCGGACGGTGGAAGGAATACTTTGAGGAGCTCCTCAATCCCACCGACACGCATTCCTATGAGGAACCAGAGCTGGGAGACCTGGGGACGGACTGTCCAATCTCTGGGGCAGAAGTCGCTGAGGTAGTCAAAAAACTACGCAGTGGCGGAGCCCCGGGGGTGGATGAGATCCGACCTGGGTATCTGAAAGCTATGGATGTTGTAGGACTGTCGTGGTTGACACGTCTCTGCAACATTGCGTGGTCATCGGGGGCAGTTCCTGTGGAGTGGCAAACCGGGGTGGTGGTTCCCATTTTTAAGAAGGGGGACCAGAGGGTGTGTTCCAACTATAGGGGGATCACACTCCTCAGCCTCCCTGGGAAGGTCTACTCCAGGGTACTGGAGAGGAGGGTCCGGTCGATGGTTGAACCTCAGATAGAAGAGGAGCAATGTGGTTTTCGTCCTGGTCGTGGAACTGTGGACCAGCTCTTTACCCTCGCTAGGGTGATGGAGGGGTCATGGGAGTTTGCCCAACCAATCCACATGTGTTTTGTGGATTTGGAGAAGGCTTATGATCGTGTCCCCAGGGACACCCTGTGGGGGACGCTCCTGGAGTACGGGGTGGATGGTCTTTTGTTAAGGGCCATTCAGTCCCTGTACCAGAGGAGTGTGAGTTTGGTTCGCATAGCCGGCAGTAAGTCGGACCTGTTCCCAGTGAGGGTTGGACTCCGCCAGGGCTGCCCTTTGTCACCGGTCCTGTTCATAACCTTTATGGACAGGATTTCTAGGCGCAGCTGTGGTGTGGAGGGTGTCGAGTTTGGTGACAGGAGAATCTCGTCTCTGCTTTTTGCAGATGATGTGGTCCTCCTAGCTTCATCAGGCTCTGACCTACAGCTCTTGCTGGGGAGGTTCGCAGCCGAGTGTGAAGCGGCTGGGATGAGGATCAGCACCTCCAAGTCTGAGGCCATGGTTCTCGGTCGGAAAAGGGTGGCTTGCCAAGTCCAGGTCGGGAGAGAGGTCCTGCCTCAAGTGGAGGAGTTCAAGTATCTCGGGGTCTTGTTCACGAGTGAGGGAAGGAGGGAGCGGGAGATCGACAGGCGGATTGGGGCAGCGTCTGCAGTGATGCGGACGCTGAACCGGTCTGTTGTGGTGAAGAAGGAGCTGAGCCGGAAAGCGAGGCTCTCGATTTACTGGTCGATCTACCTCCCAATCCTCACCTATGGTCATGAGCTTTGGGTAATGACCGAAAGAACGAGATCGCGGATACAAGCGGCCGAAATGAGTTTTCTCCGCAGGGTGGCCGGGCTCAGCCTTAGGGATAGGGTGAGGAGCTCGGACATTCGGGAGAGACTCGGAGTAGAACCGCTGCTCCTCCATGTCGAAAGGAGTCAGTTGAGATGGCTCGGGCATCTTGTTAGGATGCCCCCTGGACGCCTCCCCAGGGAGGTGTTTCAGGCATGTCCTGCCGGCAGGAGGCCCCCGGGTCGACCCAGGACACGCTGGAGAAAATATATCTCTGGTTTGGCCCTGGAGCGCCTTGGGATCCTGCCGGAGGAGCTGGTAGAAGTGGCTGGGGAGAAGACTGTCTGGAGCTCCCTAATTGGGATGCTGCCCCCGCGACCCGGACCCAGATAAGCGGAAGAAGACGAGACGAGACTTCTTTCTTTTCCTTATTTACTACCACATCTTTTTCTACTTCTATCACTACATCTTTTTTTATTTGATCATCTTTTTATATAATTACACAGTAAATTATCACATATAACAAAAAGGATCCAATAAGCAGTTCAATTAAAAATATAGACTTTTCCAGCTATGATTTCTAGTGATGAGATTGATGGCTCTTTGAAGGAAGCCGTTCAAAAAAACTGGCTCTTTTATGTTTTTTTGCAATATTTTGAAAGAAAAATGTCATGTGGAACTATGTTTGGGGACACTTTTTTTGCGACACCTAGGTGTGCGTCACTAATTGGCTTCCCTGCTAGAAGTTTTGAATAAAGAGCCATTGTCGTTGAATATTGCCTTCCAGCCTCAAACGTCACAGTTAATACCAAAAAACGAACAGTTCTTTACAAGGACTCGGTTCTCCTCGTTCAAAGTGAAGAGCCGCTCAAAAGATTTGACTCGTTCATGAATCGCTAATGATTTCCTGTATGAGGCTCTAAAGGGTTAATGAGTCTGTTTATACTTTTGTCCGCTTAAAAGTGGTTTCTTTTAATGCTCAGAGGGCCTTTTGGCTTTTCCCGCCGCCTGTTAAAGTCAAATTCTCAGGTAAAGTTTTGCTGCTGTAGTCATCAGACTTCTGGGACTCTGAAGGTCAGTCAGGCGGAGCTACGATTCCAACACCTGAACCTCAAAACCAGAACATCAATCCCCAGAAGTAAAAAACAAAACATGCCACGCGGAGCAAAGGGCTCCTCGTGATGCTGCGTTGGCTTGCCGGGGGCTATTTAATCCAGGCCAACTATCCTGCACTCTTTGCAAACTTAGCGCTAAGCAGCAATTACAGGGAGCAGAACAACAAAACAAAACGAGAGAGAGAGAGAAACAGGAAATAAATGTCCTGGGGTTATATCCGTCCACCTACTCCTTCAATCTAACCTCCATCGCTATCAACTTCCCCCTCCTCTAAATTTCTCACTTCATCTGTGCTTCAAAGCAAGTCATTATCTTCTCCTCTTTATTGAGTAAATCAGCACAGATAAGTGTATCAGGCGGCATCTGCAGTGATGGAAACTAAAGAAATGTAGCACTCTGGCAAAGACATCCATAATAATTTAAAAAAAAAAGAATTTCAACCCCAGTTGGGCACATGTTTGACTGCATGATCAAAACGAGTGATAAAGACCTCAAACACAGATGCTCTCTGTTTTGGGGGCACTCTGGGAACAAAGGCACGCTTGCAGTATTTGTTATCTAGTTTGGGGCCAGAGCTGCAACAAAGTGCATCTAGTCCAGCACCCTGTGGCTGATGTCTTCAGCTTCATAACATCCTCAACCTCTACACCAACTACTTAGTTTACTTTAACGAGAATTTCCCTCTAGATATAATTTTAAGTGTCCAAGTTCTGCTGAGTGTTGTTAAATAAATGTTTTTTTTTTTTTTAACAGAAGCCATCAGGTTACAGTTCTTGATGGCATGTGTGCTGATTTCTAAAATTTGGTAAAACACACATATAGTAAAAAAGATGAAAAAGTGGAGAACACTTAAAAACCAAAAACCTTGCATACATTATCAACAATATGCATAAAAAAGTGATAATATATGCAAACAATTTAAATGAGAAAACCACAATGTGCATGGGTGCTTCAAAGGGTTAAATCCTCCATAAATTTGAGTGATTTATTACATTAGTTTGTCTTAAAACCGAACATCTCGCCCTTTAATTGGTGCAGATTTCAGGATTTACTGTAACATCAGAGTTAAATTAAGAGGAATAAAATGATTTGGTATCTATTAGCAGCCCTCTTACTCTGTTAGAGTCGACCCGAGACCTGTTTGTACCCGACGGAGGAGGCAGGCTGAAACCTCGTGGTACTAGATATTCCTCAGCATCCATCAAGTCATCGAGGTCCTCCTCGTCCAGCAGGCTCTGGAAGAACTTGCTGTCGTTGGGGCTGGGGAGCTTCATGCGGTCGTCCCCCTGAACAACAAACATGAAAAACTTTCACAAAATAAGATTTAAGAGGGAATGAAGTACAGTTCCCGACCGAAACATAGCAGCTAGTTCACACCGTGTCCGGAACGGATGTGGTCCGGTTTCCGTACAGCCTCCGTATCGACTGCAATTCACACCACATGGGGTTTGTCTCCGGAAATTTGCTCCAGCGAGAGCACCAAATCTTGGTGGTTCACACGAGTTCACGCGATAACAACTATGTGTTGAGTCTTTTTTTATTCACTTGACTTGCTCAACAATGAGTAAGTACCATGGGCGTAGATTAACCGTAGACAGCGGTGACGTGTCCCCACCAATAACTTGATCCAAGAGTGCAGACATAGCTCTGCATCCCCACCAATAGGCAAACTGAGGTGCTGAGCTGCTGTGCGCGGACATGTGTCCAGGAAGTAGGCGTTTCCGGATTGACCAGCATGAGCCCCTATGAGATGCAGTGGTTCGTGCTCCTAGACATGCCCCCTTCCCCGTGGACAGAGGTCCGCTTGAAACACGCCAGCGGCACCTGCTCTGGAAGTGGGATGTGGACAAGACTGTACTGGCCATCAGGTAACTTCGGGCCAGCCGCGCAACCTGCGATTCACTTCCTGTTTCGATGCACACCCAGACCCCCGTCCTCTCCCAACCTGGTCCCCACCAATGTCAAGAGCAAGTCTACGCCATTAGTAAGTACACTGTTTTTATACATAGTTCAATGTTACGCTTAACTATTTTGAAATATGCAATGGATGTACTTGGATGCAAGGCTTGCATGTTACTTCCTGTCTGGTGAAAGTCAGTTCTTTAACTTCATGAAAATCTGTGACATCCAGAAAAAATAGACTTGAAAGTTAATGAAGCTCCGCAGCCCTACAGCAGCTGGTGTGAACGCTCTGATTGGACTCAATGTATTTTTGTGTTCGCGGAAGCCGTACAAGAACCGGACTACATCCGTTCCAGACGCAGTGTGAATTAGCTGTTAAGCTCACAAGAATGGCAGTAGAAGAAGAGTTTACAGGAAGAACGCGCTTTATTTGCACACGGAGGAGATAGGAGAATGGCACTCTATGTAATAACATTACTTTTTTGAAGGATGTTGTGTTGGATCTTATGTTTACTGTGTTGTGATCGACTCTCAGCTACTACTACAAAAAAATTTAGCTTCAAATCTCTTAAATCTAAAACGTTGGAGCCGTTTTTGTGTCCGCTAACATAAATGGCGGCCATCTTGAAAGGAGTTTCTAACATTAATCTGCTATAGATGTGAAAGTTTTAATAACATCTCTCTATCCACACAGGCAAAAAACAGGTGCTTAAATTAGTAAGAAGACTACTTTTAGCACAGAGAGACCTCATTAGCAACAGCCTGTTCACGCAAACCCACCTGGATGACCAGGTATCGCTGCGGGTCGCGGGCCATCCTGCAGAACTCGGCTGCTAGCTCCTTGAACTTCGGCCTGCTGTCTGCATCAATCATCCAGCCTGGGGAGGAAAAGGAGAAACAGCAGAGAAACATAAATATACAGACGCAGACTGAATAAAAGGCTGAGTGATGAGGCTCGCCGGAGCTTTCTTAACCTCCTGTTGCTCGTCTTTTGCACTCGTCTGTACGTCGGATGCATAAATACTTTCTGATTATCGTGTTGTTTAGTCAAACTAAAAGTGACGACACAATGGGCACATCTGGGATTTTTGCAAACCGTTTATAACAAATTCAAATCGATTATTTGATCTTTTCTAAGTTCAACCTTCGTTTACCGGAAGAATGTCGACGGAGCAAAAAGTACTCTGGTTTTAATTAAGTTCTTTACAATCTGAGGGCTAACTGCTCAGCTCAAGGGTGTTTTAGAGGTGGGTAAAAAGTAAAATGTGTGGTTTTTTTTTCTTCTTATTCTGTCAGTCCCAGGGCCACGTTTTCCTCCCTCAGGCTACAGCTGCAGTAAACACAACAAACCCCTGAAGGTAAAATGAAACAGCAGGCGGTGTCTGGGCTCAGATTAGACAAACTGAGCTGCTGATTTCAACGTCTACACCTCGATTACACATCCTGGGTAAAACGTAGCCTATAGCAACCCAAAGAGGTGGGTCCTTCTCGCTATACAGTAGTTGAGTCATAAATAAATATTTTGGTGTTTTTTTAATTTTCAATTAACCCATATGGTCCTGTTGTCATTTCTCCTGTCCGGTTTTGTTCATTTCATCTAATTTACACTCATATTTGTTCGCCCCCATGCAGGAACATTAGCTAAATGAGGTGCAATTTCTCCAGCAATCAAACTCCATTTCATCTTTATTGGGGCGGCGCCGAGGCGGCGGGGGGAACGCAGTGTGGCGGCAAACCGAGTCACAAACAACAGCTTTCAGTCAACATGTAATTACAATTAATGCTGCTGATCTCTGAGTTTCCTTTGGCTTCTGAATGGGCAGCGTGACGCACGTTCATTCACAACAGCAATCAGGTTTTTAGGGGGTTTTTTGGTTCTAACTGTGACGCCTGACCGGAAAATGAGAACGGCTGGTTAAAATAACCCACACAGGCCCAGACGCACTAAAAATGTGCTGCGTTTGTTTTTGTTGTGTGTGTTGTTTATACTCGTTATCTGTTCCTTGTCAATGTCCGATTGACAAAGAAAACTGGATTAGAAGATGAGGAAACATTAGAAGAAGTCTTGTAAATAAACAACCAAAAAAAATAAAAAATACCCTCAAGTTCAAATTGCAGGAAGCAAACTTATCTACCAGAAAACAACGTTTAGGTCCAATAAGTAGAGGTTAGAGCTCGATCTCAGAAAAAAACTCCTCACATAATGTAAATATAAAATACTGACAGAATGCTGCTGTTAAAAATAGTAAATTAATTTTCAAAGAAAATCTTGAAACATGTCAATGTACTGCTGAAAATTCACATTTCAACATTCATAAATATTCTTCAATCAAGCTAAACTGTAGTTTGATACTTTTGTTTAAAAAAATGTAATAAAATGTCAACAGTTTAATGGATACATTTTATAAAAAGTGTAATGGAATCAAGATCAAAAGTAATGTTAAAATTACCACCAGTGGCTCATCAAGCTCACCATGGTAACCACCAGTGGCCACTGATGTCACCATGGTAACTATTGGTAGCTCATTAAGGTAACCACGGTAACCACCAGTAGTTTATCAAGTTCACCATGGCACTCACGCACATTTTAAGGCACACTTTGCAGTTTTTACTTGTTTTTAGCACCCCCTAGTGTCCGTTTTAAATCACTGACATAAAAACGTTAGCATTGTCTTTGCTCAGAAACACCTAAATCTAACTGCTGAAATGTCTCCTCAGCCTTCATTGCTTTCTACTGGAGCGGGTCATCACTCAGATCGAAAAAAAGCAGGAATCATGAGCTAAACACACTCTGGTGCTAGCATATCAGCTAGCCACATTGGGTTAGCCTAACCCTCGCGAGATACGTGAGTTTATGAGACTTCAGGGCACCAGACCGGAGACTCAAAAGTTTCAAACACGGTATTCTGGATCCAAGCAGCAGATGGAGCTGAGTGACTTTTCATTAACCCTGTAAAGGGTCATATTAGCACAGACTGGCTCAAGAAAAAGATTAAAAAATATGAAAAAGTTACATAGTGTGCCTTTAAGATGGACAGAAAACAGTGAGAGACAATAAATTAAAGACACCTACATTTTGATAAAATGTTTGAGAACATTGTGTGGAAATATGAAGAGTTTGTTTGCATAAGAAGAGAACATTTTAGCCATCATAGCTCATCAGATTTCCTCTGAACATTCTGTAGTAAACTCTTCAAAAAACCTCAAACCTAAACTATGATTGTGTCCCTTTTATATCGACAAACATTTTTCCACATCTGAGCACTAGAGGACTAAAGAGAGTGAGGTTTTCTCACTTTTTTCCACTTGTATGTGAAACTTTTTTGAGGTTTGTTGTAAATTTCCACAACATTGTATAATGTTCTGCTACCAAAAGTCACAGCGATCTGTTCCCTATCAAACTGCACATTTAGAATCCTCTTGAATTACTCCAAAATATTCAAGAACCCAAAAAAGTAATCAAAATGTGCAGTTTGTGTCACTACTGTAAACTGTACGTTTGGACTTGAACACTATCAGATAAGTATATCTAAAGGTGTCAGTTAGCTATAGAGATGCTTAATTCTGCTGGATAGTGATACAGATGAGTTGTAGTTTAATAAAAGAGTTTGTTCTCTTAATATTCATCTGCTGAGCTGTTATCAAAGCTCCGGGGCTTTGTTTCAAGGCTGGAACACAAGTAGATTTATAACGAGGAGGCAAAGATTGAACTGTGTTGTCATGAAACTGTGATGAGATGCCGGTTTATGGTCTGGAATGAGGAGACCCGTCCTCTCCGAGGACTGTACCCTCCCCAATCTTTATTGGTGTCGTCCTCCATCTGGTGTACGGCGTCGTCTTCCCAACCGTCTTACTCCAAATCTGTCTCCAGCTTCTACAACCCATCTTCTCTCCATCATCCCTGTCTATCGCTCCATCCCCTGGCTGGATTCACCCTGTTGCTGCTGGTTGGGGTCACTGATGGATCCACCCTCCCATATTTCCAGGAAAGAGTCCAACCCCAATTGCCAGAACATGTACTGAGCCATGCCAGCTATCGCCTTGTTGGCTGAATTCCCTCGCACTTACGCGGCAACTCCCATAAAACCAACTCCATGAATGGTATAAAAGAAGTTGGAGTTGGGCTGATTTGAACCATTTTACCTGAACTTGATATTACTCTTTACACAAAGCGCTAAAAATAAACCCTAAACTTGTTGCGGAGCATCGTCTTCGTCAACACGGTTACAAAACTTGGCTGGCTACATCTTCAAAGTCGTTCCTACCCCTCACCACGAATACAGCATGTGTAATTGTGAACTCTTCTGCAGTTTTGCATGCCTTACTCAAGATATAATGTTTTAATTAGTGATCTTTAGAGGTGCTGACAGACGGAGCCGGGGTTTTCACTTTGCTAAGCTGTCCTGCTGCTGAGCTGAATACTAAACGAATAGCTGTGAGAGGAGTTTTTAACACCAGTTTTGATGAAATTCATGGCAAAAAGTTTATAATATTTATGCATTTCTAAACTGAAATGTGATACGTTACATCTCAAATCAACATGGTGAGGTTTGGTGCTTGTTGCCTCATTTGAACTAATAATTGCATTTTACTCACATTTGACCATGACCATGTAGACGTCAATGGTGCAGATCGGTGGCTGTGGAAGACGCTCCCCCTTCTCCAGGATGTCTGGGATTTCTCGCGTGGGGATACCGTCGTACGGTTTTCCACCAAACGTCATCAGCTCCCAGATGGTCACTCCTGAGAAAAGAGGAAAAAGGAGAGGGTGAAAACCAGACAGATTAAGGAAACATGATTACCGGTTATAACTTTAGCACCCACCGTAACTCCAAACGTCACTCTGATGGGTGAACTTCCTGTAGTGAATGCACTCCAAAGCCATCCACTTGATGGGCATCTGAGAAGACAGAAAAGATGTAGATCTCAAGTATTTATATTGATTTCCAAAATAGATACAGGAAACCTGTTTTACCAGAGATTTAACACAAGATAATCTTATGTTAATAAACTATGGAGTTGATGTTGTTTTGGTTAATACACAATTTCGCGCAATATCTCAAAATCTTTGATCTGTTAGCCCTCTCTGTACATTATGGAAGATTTTTAGCTACTGCTATATTATTTTGTAATTTAATATCTGTAAAATTGACTGAGTTGGAGCCATTTTTGTGCTAGCTCTAGCTAGTTAGTTGTGGCGGCCATTTTGGATGAGGTTAACTCAAGCAGTCTCAAGCAGTATGTTTTCACGAGTAAGGGTTAGATTAAAGTGAGGCTAATGCTAGCTCAATTACATGGCAACAAAACCTACTGAAAAGTTGTTTTTCCAAATCATAGACAATGTGACACTGTTCCACTATGTTTGTGATCAAATATCTGAATGCTCAGGTCTCTGTACAGTAGTGCTTAACAAATATGTTGGGTTGACTTTCAGCTTCTAGCACACCACATTTTAGCTCTATATTTGTAACACTGATAGCCATGTTTGCGTTTGTTAGTTTTGATTAGCCTAGGCAGCCATCTTGAATTTATTTTACCACAAAAGATAATCAGTTGTAGATGTGCATGTAGTAATTACTATCTGAAAGTTTCACTAAAATCTGATCAGCAGTTCAATTCAGACAAACAGGGCTGACTCCCAACAGTTAACGCCAAAGTGTTAAGCTAAGACCTTGCACAGTAAGTTAGCACTCAGCATTTGTATTTAGACAGCTTCACATTAGTAATAAGACTTTTTTTTTTTGAAAGGTTGGCTTTTTTGATGGTTTAAACCTACTAAAGGCAAAATTAAGACTAAGCCCCAAAAATAAGACTCTTCTAGCAATTTGGGGTGTTTGCTAAGTTTAACTGTGGTGGCCATCTTAAATCAGATTGACTTTAAAAGTGAATCAGTTGTAGATGTACACTCAATGAATACTTTCTGGGAGTTTCATTAAAATCTTCTTTGTGGGTTCATGAGATTCTTTTCTAGCGAGCAACAGTTAATGCTCAAACTTTAAACAAAGACTTTTTGTGACATGGATGTAATTGGGGGGACATGTCCCCTGCACTTTTTTAAAAGCAGTTTTGAGCCCTGAAGTTTTTACTGTCTAATGTTACGCTATATTAAATGGATACTAGTTGTTGTTTTTAGGTGTAGAGTTGTCATGGCTCTGTTTAAACAGTTCAAGGCCTGCTTTTCTGCCTCCAGCCCCTACCCGGTAGCACGTAGCACAGTTGGTAGAGTGGCCGGTCTGGCAACTGTAGGGTCGGCGGTTCAATACTTGCTCTGTTACTTTGGACTTGAGCAAAGGACTACTTTGTGTCCTTGGGCAAGACACTTTACCCACCTTGCCCCTGTACTCAAGCCAGTCCCCCTCCCCACCTTTGAAATCAAATTTCATCCTGGGCTCAGACTATTTATTGCTTAGTACTATGACACCAAATTTGAGCTCAATATCTATAAAATTGACTGAGTTATAGTCAATTTTGTGTTGGCTGAGGTTGATTAGCTGTGGCGGCCATCTTGAATAAAACTCACACTAAATATCCACCTCTTGTAGATGTTTATCTAATGATGGCTTTCTGAGAGTTTCTTTAAAATCCATCAAGAAGTTCATGAGATATTTTGCTAACATTTTCTTTTAGGTGGTCATTGATAAAAATTGATATATTGTCTTTTAATGTAATTATATGTTTTTTTTTCAATATTGACCTCGTATTAATCAACTGTAATGAGCCTTGCTGAAGGTACTAAATGGTATTTGTCTCATGTTATCTAAATAGGTGGTAAGTTTAGAGCAGACCGTGTGTGAAACGGTGATAACAACTGCTTTCTTGACATTCTTGACAAGGACAAAGACTCATGTATCCTAATTGCATTTTTATCCCAATATTGATGGTAATGGGGGGGATTTTAGCCGTACAATGAGCAAGGCAATTACGTTCCCTTTTGCATATGAACGCACACGTGCACACACAAGTGTCGGTCATCCACAGCAGGGCTCACCCTGCCCCCCCCCCTTGCTCGAGCGCCCGACTCTCTTATGGGAAATGAACAGGAAGAGAGGAAATGATATGCTTCAGGTTGGAAATGTGCTCCGGCACCTCCACTTCCAACCCTGTTGATTTATCTCCCACGGCGCGTCTATTTTTATGGAATACATGTAGATGTGCTGACAACGGCGCTCATTTATCAAGGCATCAGCGAATACCAACATGGAGTCAATCACTCAGATGGCTGCTTCCAACTCGTCCGGGTTATGAACCCCCCCCCCTCCACACACACACCTTTTGCTTTTTTTTGTGTGTGTTGATAACAGCCCCGACTCGAGATGCGGCGGCTACCTCCGGGCCTCCAGCCTGAATGGATGTGGCGATGAACAAGCCAATTTAATAAAGGGGAGTTGATCAGAACAATTTGCATAGCAAGTCTCGAGCGGGAAGAAGCGAAAGGGGCCTCTGATTAATGGAGTCCCCGAACAAAACAAACCGAGTGGAATTCTGGCCGCGTTGTTTGTCTGGATGAAGTGCCTCTAAATTGCATCACCGAAACAAAGTTTAACCCACATTGTTTGACCGGGGAACTGTTAAATCTGCAGCTCCCTGATAGGGGAAAAGATTGATTTCTTTATGTTTTAATTTTTTTCCCTAAAAGCACACGGAGCAGGCTAAATTTAAAACCGTGTCCTCAATGGTGTTCCATATATTTTAAAATGTTAGATTAGGCTGCTCTTCGGCTGCTCTAATTAACAGGTTTGGTTTTTTTCTGCATCCCTGAACAAACACTTATTTGATTGTTAGGTATAACTACTAGCTGTTCTGTGGAATGAGGAGTGTTTTCTGCACCGTTGCGTTTGGATGTCAGTAAAACTGTTATTTGGTGAGTTATCTGACCGAAGACAAACAGGTGAACTGCGATGATGTCGTGCCATTTTACTGTATCGACACCTAAAATGAGCATTCAGGGATCCCTAGTGCATCTCAATTCTATTTTTAGGTCTTAAAAAGTCAAACAGGAACTAAAAAAATCTGTTCTAGTGTGCATGTCTCTAAAATAAAAGACATATTCAGGGTTTTATCTGCAATTACCTTGAAATTAGAGGTTTTCTTTGGTGCTAACAAAAAGGATGATAAAACAATGGTTGGTGAAAAGTGAAGGAAAGAACAGATGGAGCAATAAGTGATAATGATTATATTCTCTCTGCTGCTGACTGAGCAGACTGGAAGCAGACGGAGGTGACCTCCCTTTTTGCTTAAAACCACTTCAGCTATTTTCCAAGGCAGCGCTCCATAAGAGCAGCACTAACTGGCTCCGAAGTGGCAAAAAAAACCTCATCGTTAAACAGAGTAAAGCTAAATTTAGTTTATTAATATGCAAAAATTAATATGATTCAGTTTTTGATTTGATACTATTCAAACCCAAATATAGGAGGGTTCATTTGTTCTTGAATTTCTTTAGAACAGGACATGACGTGTTGCTTTTTGAGATCTTTTAGCCTATTTATATTGTCATAAAGGGTCTGTTGAAGTGTTTTTTAAATTTCTCAGGTCTGGCAGCAATCAGGCCTGAATGGAACTCAACTCAGCTTTCCAAATAATGTGGTAAATCATAATTAATTCACAATTTAACAAATAAAATGAGGCGATAACATTTGTTTGCTGTACTGAAACATTTAAGGATGACAAGAATGTCAAAAACAAGAAATCTGTATAATTCACAGCACTGTAGCCTAGCTTTTATATAAAATATTAGTCATGAATAGGTTAATAAAAATGATATTATAGTTGACAAAGCTCTTTGGCTTTTATTTTGTAGGGCCAATGTAAGAGCTTGGGAACAGCTGCTTTCAAGTTTCTCAAACTACCTTTTATGCCATATTGTTGGTGATTTGGTTGATTTCTTTAGTTCTTGCATCATGTTTAGTGGTTTTAGGTACATAATCAGATTCTTTCCAAAAGTTATGTTTTGTTTATTTGGTTTAAATATCAACTCAGGTGTTCATGTGTCTATCGGCAGCACAACGGGCTTCCTGTTATGTGTGTGTGGTATTGAGTAGGTACAAAAACTCCATAATTAGGTTGTGGTGGTTTATTCTCATGGTAGCAGCATATTGGGGTCCTGTTAAGGGAATGTATCCATGACGTGAGACCTGCTTGGTTGTTGAGAATTTGACACAGGTAACCTCATGTCTAGACAACAACCACATTAGTATAGCGTTAGCGAAACATGATTTTCTAGACACTTTTGATCTTACGATGGTATCATGTAAACACACTTTAACCCTCGTGTTTTTCTTATTTTTAGCTCTATGGAGTTTTCTATTCATTTGGCATCAATTTGACTCCCTACTACAGTGCAAGAGTTAAACTTTATATACACTCTGTGTGTCTCTGGTAATCAGTTGTGGAATAAAAAGTTCACTACAAGGTTCAGTGGTCAGCTCGGCACATGTCATTTTTGGTGTGTAAAAAGCCTGAAGCCAGTGTCTCACTAGGCTACAACTGTTGGCGACAAAGTTCTACATTTACATCCAAAATGTCTCAAAACATTTGCAAGGGTTTTCCTGCGTGAGTTGCGCGAGATCTTATGTTGCTGAAACTTTGGAATATATTAAAGAACTTGTGGTACAAATTTCCTCTCAAAACAGTCAAAAAGTCATCACGGCGGTCTGGAAGTCATCTTGAACTCTACTTATTTTAGTTTGCAATGAACCAGGAAGTGCGAGAAATGTGAGACAGCTTTGGGATGCATCAGAAAGTCTACATCAGGGGTGCCCAAGTCCAGTCCTCGAGAGCTACTATCCTGGTACTGGTAGACACATCCCTTCTCCAACACACCTGAATCAAATGAATGGCTCGTTTCCAGGCCTCTGCAGAGCTGAATGTCCTGCTGATGAGGGAATTTAGCCATTTGATTCAGGTGTGTTTGAGCATAGATGCATCTAAAAGTTCCAGGAGAGTAGCTCTCGAGGACTGGACTTGGGCACCCTTGGTCTACATCAGTGGTGTCCAATCCTGGTCCTGGAGGGTATCCAGCGAGGTTTGTCTTCTTCATCACACCTGATTTCAGTTAGTGGCTGATTAAAGACCTTCTGCAGAGCTTGATGACCTGCAGAAAAGGTAATTCAACCATTGATTGAGGTGTGTTAGAGCAAGGAAGAAACTAAAACATGCTGGATACTGGCCCTTGAGGACCAAGTTTGGACACCACTGGTCTACACTGATTGTCACAATTTGTGACACAGCCCATCTTCTTGAAAAAGTGTTTAATCCCAACTAAAAATGTGTATATTTTCTTGTACTTTTGTGTCTCAACAGCTGCAGCCCAGTGAGATACTGACTTAAGTACGTTAAACAAAAAAAGACAAGTCCATGCCTCCACTTACACCAACCTTGCCCCCGTCTGCATTGTACTCCTTCTCGTCGGCGTCCAACAGTCGCGCCAAGCCGAAGTCGGTAATCTTGATGTGATTGGGTGACTTTACCAGCACGTTCCGAGCCGCCAGGTCTCTGTGGACCAACCTCCTCTCCTCCAGGTACATCATCCCCTGAGAAAGAGAGAATTAAAAATCAGGACTGAAGATATTTATTACTTTAAACCTCAAGACTGAAGAGGTCCGCCACCGTCGACGCTGTAAATGTCAGCACCAACAAAAATAATTATCAAAGCTGTTATTACCATTAACAGCACACTCAGAGACATTTAGACTGAATGTTTATTTGCTATAAAACTCACATCCAGACCATCAGAAAGTTCCGGAATCCCCAAAAACAGAACTCTTAATTGCAGCCGTGCTTTTTGCAATTCATGACCTTTCTGTCGCTCTTTGCCTCGGAGATGACGAAACATCAGTTCAGCAGCTTCTCTAGCATTGAGAGATGTTCTTTCATCTATTGTTCAAAACCCAGACAAAAGCAGCAGCAAATAGAAGATAAAACACCAGCTGTGGTCGCAGTCTCAAGTGCGTAACGTCTACTTCCTACAACTCAAATGAGATTGTCCCTGAGGGGCCACCTCGGTGGTAATTGGGGTTATTTTCCTGATGGAGTCAATGCCTAACTAATTTGTTAATTGCAAATGCCTGATGAGCACACCATAGGTAGAAAACAAAAGGTATCTTTGCTCGTTGGTATTTTTATGCGCCCAAATGGACTGGATGGTGATTTGATGGTTAAAAACCACAGAAAGACATTTTCATCCCGACTCTAAAGACTCCTCTGTTTCACTCAAAGCTGAAGGGAAAAAATAAACCAAGACGACAGGCAGGCAGACAGGCAAGGCTGAGCCAATTCAAGGGTATTAGACTGGACGTTAAACAAGTGGGTGCCACTTTTGCAGGTGGATCAATGAGAACACCTTGGTGAGAAGCGAGGCGGTGATTGCACTCGGCAGACAATGAAAAATTTACACCGAGGCCCACGCCTCCGCTGGTTATACAGAATCATTGCCCATCTCAAACACTTAAGGGTGCAAATACTGTAAACATGTGTTCTGCGCATATCACCGTCTCTGCCTCCCTCTCTCCCTCCCAGACGAACGCGAGGATAAATCGATAGCGCCGACGTCTGACTTGCTGCTAGCTGAGCCCTCATCCATCATCCTCCTGGCCTTGCCGAGACTGACACGCACAAACACACACGCACTGACAAGCACAACCAGGAGACCACCGATACTGAAAAGCAAGACATTTTTCCCAGAGCATACATGTAATATATAACTGTCAAAAGTGTTTGCACGGTTTTCTCAGCTGTCCGCCAGCTTGGAACGCTTCTTCTCCTTCTCCTCCGTCAGATTGCGCTCACCGGTACGGGACACGGCGTGCTGTGACACGGCCCCCCATTTTGCAAGAAGTGTGTTTAAAATAGATTACTTCAGTGGTGTTCAGGCAGGGCGATCAATAACAATGCTGATTACAATAAGCCCAAAGACGAGCGTGCCGCGCAATATTTATCTCCGATGTCGATGTCGAGAGAAATTAGGAATCAATGGGCCACACAGCCCATTAATACACTTCGACTTAAAGTGACGGGGCAATGAGGTGAGGCCATCGCACTGACAGCGGGGAATGTACAACAGCTCGAGGAGCCAATTAATTTCCAGCCGCCCTGGGAGGTAAACACCAGCGTCCCGGCGGAGGATGTGGGGGCAGCCGCCGTTTCAGGTTGAGAGGGCCCCGCTGATTGGGCCGCTTTAGCACTGCCTAAGTGTCCCCAGAGTCACGGGGTCCGTAAAGACCGGGGACAGATCGGATAATTTGTGATTACATAAAAGTTACAGAAGAAGTAATTAATAAACATTTCAATTCATGGAAACCCAGTGGCGGAGCGCTGATTAAAAACTCCTTCTGCTCAGTTATGCACATCCGTGATGCCGTTTATTATTCACACATGTGGGCCAGCAGATGAATTATATATATATATATAGAGAGAGATAGATGGATAAATTGAAGAATAAATAAAGCTGCATGTTGAAAATAGCAACTTGAATTTTAATTAGATTATTTAACAAGATGAAATCATTTTTTTCTTAGTCTTTGATTGTGTGTTTTTTGACATTATTACTACAACCAGAACTTTTCTAAAGGAATTCTGAAAGGTGCTCAACACCCACCAGCTCATTTGTAATAACCTAAACATAATTAGATGTATAAACTGTATAAGAAGTTTAAAGAGAACCAAGAATGTCTGGATCTTTAATTCACTCCCTAAGAGGCAGACACAGACTAAGCAGTAAGCCTCGAACAAACAGCTGCTGGGTGAAAACAGAGTCCTACAGCAGTGAGGGGAGGAATGTTGACGTTTTGATGTATAATATGCATATATACAAGAATGTGTTGTGAAAGTAAGATGAGTTTGGTCATGAAAGAATAAAATTTGGTTGAAAACTGAAAAAAATCATACAATTTTAAGTGTGACTGTATGAAAAACATAAAATATATGGTCCCATCTCAATACTCGCACTTCCACCCTACATTCTTCAGTGAAGTGCACTTGGAATTATGGGTAATACCCTTCGCTGAAGTGTGCACCCATGTGGACTTCGGCGAAGTGCGTAGCGAGGGTGGAAAAGGGGGCGGGGCGAAGGTCTGGATTGTATGGCCAGGAGAATCGAGACACCCTAAGCACTCGCGCACCTCCGCGGGAACGCGCAACTGAGGTGCGCAAGGGTGGAAGTGCGAGTATTGAGACACGGCCTATGTTAAAAAAACATCACTTGAATGATGCTTCTACTGCGACGTCTACCTGAGCTACAGAGCTCCAAATGGGGTTGGAGTTTTTTCAGCTGTTTCACTAAAATCCCATTGATGTCTATGGAAAATTCTTTTTTGCAGTTTAATTTTTTCCAAATTTGATCTAAGTTTAAAAAAAAAGTATATTTATTGATTTTACTTTAAATCAAAACAGCACGATGCATGAACAAAATTAAAAACAAAGAACAAATGTTGGTCCATTTATACAGAAAGCTCCATATGCAAATTTCAAAATTAAAGCGCCCTCTTAATAATAGATGAGATCTCGAGTCCAGTATATGCCAGAAATGGCTCCCAAGTTTTTCATCTTTCTGATGAATACGACATGTCAGAAAATCAAGGAAAACAAAATTCAAAACTAAGTTTTGCCATTGTGTTCTAGAGGGTTTTTAAAATTTATATCCAATTAACCAAGATACATTTTCTAGCACAAAAAGTGAACATTCTGTACAGTTTATTAGGTTCTCTATTCACCACAGGGTCGACCAACCCCAGCAATAGAGATAAAGGGTCATTTGTCAAATTTACAGAAAAAAATGTGCTCATTTCCAATCCGATCATATGACAAAACTGTTTTCGGACATGACCAAAAGCAGTGTGTGAGAGTACCTAACTCAGTTGTACATTTAAGACATATAGGGGATGAGTCAGATTTGAATTTATTGCGTACATAAGGGGATATATTTGATCTAAGTTTTATGATGTACTGCTACTAAAAAGCCACATTCATAAGACACACTGTGTCGACAATTCGGCATAATACTGGTTATCCCCACTTCAGTAAGGGAGGGACCATCTTCTGGATTTCAGGGCCGGCTTCACCCTTAGGGCGCTGGTCCCTGGTCCTGAACACAGAGAGTGCATGGGGAGCGAGAGTGGGTGTACAGCGTCTATTGTATGTCTTAGTGTGTTTGCAGGAATGTGTGTGTGCACGCATGAGGGAGGGAGAGTGATTGTGTCTGTGTGTGACTGTTTTTCTGTCAGGTTTCGATACGATTGCCCCCCCCCCCCTCTTTGTGACATGCTAGGCCCTCCTCGGCAGAGACTATCCTCCCTGGCTGCGCCTCGGCATTGGTGGTGCCTTTCTCCGCTGGCGCATTGGGGTGTCTCGGGGTCTGGGGCTGGGTGCGTCTGCCTGCTCTTCTTCCTGTGGCTGCCTGGTGGGATCTGGGCCCCCGGGGGTGGTCGGGCCTCTGCTGGGGCTGGTTCGCTCCTGGGTCTCGGGTCTCTGGTTCCGGCTAGATCTACCCTGGATGGCCGGCTGCAGGCGGTGCCTGTGAGCTCCTAACCGCGACCCCCCAGGGGCTCTAGCGCGGCGACTGCCGGGGGTCCCACGTGGGGTGAGCCTCTGCGCCCTCTGGGGGAGAGTTTAGCGACTGCCCTGACGGCGATCTCCCTGGGGTGTCCGTGCCCTGGGTGGCCTATGGACGTCTGGGGCCTGGACCTCCTTCGCGTCCTCCGTGGGCCTTGGGGACGGGTCTGTGGCTCCTCGAACTTATTATTGAATGTTTCAATAGAGAAACCTTACATAAACAAGCGCGCATATATACACACACACAGGTGTTCACAAGGTGTTCACATAAAGACGGACTCAGGTGTTTTCAGACACATTGACTGGGGCTGTGGTTGACACTGAACTCTCTTGAACTGGTGTATACGTATACATTTGAAGAATATCACAACTGTTGTGTATTCATATGCTGTTTGTTGCTGTTGTATCTTTTCTTCCTGTTTTGTTTGCTTGTTTGTTTGTGCTTTATTTACAGGTCTAGAAGTGGACTCTTCACGTCTCTTGTTCTCCTCTTTTTCTGTTTACTTTCTCCCCCATCCCTCTTCTGTACCCTTCCCTTCACTTTCAGGCTCCGTGTCCAATCAACCATAAAAACATTCTAATAAAGATTTTTAAAGTTATATTTAAATATAAGTCAGGTGGAGCATTATAGCAGTGGCTGTAACCTCTCACCTGAAACAGCAACACTGTTGGGCTTGTTTTTGGCACTCAGACATTATTCTGTTTGCTCCACAGCCGGACAGGACACGGGGTTAAAAAAAAAAAATACTGCTGCCACGGTGTGTTTTATGAAAGCCCTTTGGCAACATGGCGATAGGGGAATTTTGCTGCATTCGTCCCACCACGCTTGGTAGTAATACAGTGGTCCCTTGTTTATCCTGGGAGTTACGATCTAAAAACGCTAAAGCACTGCACGGAGGAGATCGACTGACAATGGTCAGGACGCAGAACACAATGTGCTGCAAAAAATAAAAGCATGCAAAATTGCACCAAAAAATCCGCGAAACTGTGAAGCTGCAAAAGGTGAACCGTGAAAGAGCGAAGAACTGCAACATCAGACTTGTAAATGAAAATTATGCCTTGGCGCAACAGGGGGAGGTGTCACTAATGATGTGGCAAAGGTACGTGACCCCTGACCGGAAAGAGTATCTTAAAATCAGGTAAACATGGGAAAGCTAACTTCCTGTTCAAACAATAACAATTTCTGAATTTGACGAATAAATATCCGAACACCCGAAAAATCGGTTAGTCAGATTGCCCCAAAGGACTGCGTCCACCATCGTGTCTGTTTACTACGGGCACTTCCATCTCATGTTACACATGACCTGTGCGTCGACAGCACAAAGACACCCCATACCCCCTTCATACCGCCATTGCGTAATCTTTTGTGAAAAGCACACGATTCATTACCGACACGGTTTGACCAGTTATGAACGACCAAAGGCTCCTGGATGCCGGCTCAGCTTTCCGGCAAATTGCTGGCAATGCTTCATGAAAGAGGCTGAAGTCATTGAAATGCTCGCCAAAATAATTTTCAAATATGTGGGGCATGAAAACAAAATTATGACACTGTCCCTATTTTGAAATCTAATCAGTTTTCTAGTTTTTTAGGGTCAATTTGACCCCCAAAGACAGAACAAGGGTTACAAACTTGCAAAATACTGGCAGTTATCAATATCTATGCATTTCAACTGTAAATTATTTCAATTTAACTGAATAACAGACAACTATCAGCAAACAAACGTCAAGCTTCAGTACTGTAGGAAACCCTGGTGTAAGCATTAAGAGCTGAATCTATTTAAAGGACAGAATTCAAGTGGGACAAGTTAAAAAGTGCCTAGTTGGTACAAATGAGACATGTGAACAATGTTAGGAGAGGAAATGTTCTTGTAAGAGTTTTATGCTACAAACCATTTAAGTCCAGTTAAAAGTCCATCTAAATGGTAACTTGCAACATTGTGAATAACCATTTCAATTATTCCAGCAAACATCCACTTGAACCTTGTAGAAAAGGTCTCCGAAAGCAGCTTTTCCCATCCTTTGTCTCCCAGCAAACGGTCATCAAAGAGACAGGCAGCACCAAGGTTAAGGACCTACCAGCATTGCTGCTTATCCCCGAAAAACTGCAGTGTTTTTCAGGCTCTTACAGCATGGAGTGGTGCTGGTAGTCAAAATTATTTGCCCTCTTTAACTCTTACGGTCGCTGCAAATCCGAGACCTTTGCAAAAGTTAAAGTGTGCTTCAGGACAGGTCAGAGCTGTTGGTGTGCTGTAGGGATTCGACCAATTGAAGTTTTGATTTTCGGTCAAACTGGGTATCGACAGCATTTTGTAAAGAAGCAAGATGAAATGTAAAGAGTCTCTGCAGTTTGAGTGAATGGACTTCAATTAAAACTTTAACGTCTTTTGTCTTTTTCTCGAATCGTGCCAAGAGCCTTACTGCTAGATTGGTGTCGTGTGTTTTTACTTCAAGTCTATTTAGGAGGTTATTTTTGTGAATTGGGACAACACTGAGTCCAAAACACATTTTAGGAGAATAATACACATTGCATTATATTCAGTTCATTTATAGAGCTCCAGTTCAAAACATAGGCCATCTCAAAGCGATGATCAGAAAATAAACAAATCCAGTTCACATCAGGTCCAGATTTAAGACAATTTGTTGCAGTAAATTCAATTCAGTTATAATAAAAATTAACTTGCAAGATCATAAAATGCCAATTGGGGCAACCGTCTCTTTAAAAGAGAGCCACAAGAATGGACTGAAGCTGTACTTTAATGCAAACCCACATTCAGAGCAAGCGCAGTACAAAGGGCGACAGTGGGAAGGAAAAGTCCTGTTAAACAACCAGAGTGGGCGGAGCCATGTGTTTTATCATTTTACATGTTATTATATTGTAATTGATGCTGCGTTCCATTTCCCTCAGAGGTCGAAACTCAGAGTCACAGCATTCCAGTTGGAAAAGTCGGGATACCAAAGTTAAAAGTAATTTACAGTTGGATTTTTTCTCGAAATGCTTGGTTCACACAAACACATTGCCATTGTTGTCTTTGCTAGCAGCACACATTCAAAACCATAGATATTATATATAATGGCTAGATATCTTACCCGCACTGTTCGTCAATGGACCCTGACGTAGCTACGCGGCGGCCATCTTACCACCAACAGCTGCCCCCTTTCTTAACATTGGTGTCAATGGTGCATGTACTATTAAACACCTCTAACTTGCTCAATTTTTGACAAATTTTCAAACGGTTTGCATTGTTATAAACATATCCATAATGGTCGGGAAACTCATAAAATGCGAAAGTATTCTCTCTCAAATCTATACATAATAATGTTTGTAAGAAAGGAAACTGTTTATAAATCTGTTAATTTCTCGAGTTATGAGTGTTTTTAGTTGATGCTCACCTTCCATCTGCTACCATAGAGAGCAGAACGGTGGTAAGATGGCCGCCGTGTAGCTACACTGTCAAACCCCAGATGATTCATCTAGCCATTATATACAGTATGATATCTATGTTCAAAACACTGTTTTACCATTTAAAGGCATAATATACATTTTTGCTTGTTTTTGTGCCCCCCCTAGTGTCCTTTATAAGTCACTGTCGTAAAAACGTCTTTGCTCAGAAACCCCTAAATCTAACTGTTGAAATGTCTCCTCAGCCTTCATAGCTTTCTACTGGAGCGTCATCATCATCACTCATTCAAAGAAATCAGCTGTGTTCAAACAGAGAGAAATTGAAAAAAAGCAGGGATCATGAGCTAAAAACACTCTGGTGTTAGCATAACAGCTAGCCACATTGGGTTAGCCTAACCCTTGCCAGATACGTGACTTTGTGAGACTTCAGGGCCCCAGACTGGATTTGCAAATATGGTATTCTGGACACAAGCAGCAGATGGGGCTGAGTGACCTTTTATTAACCCTGTAAAGGTTAGCACATACTGGCTCAAGAAGAAGATTTAAAAATATGAAAAAGTTGCAAAGGGGGCCTTTAATTTGCTCAGGTTACCACCAATCTGAATTCGTTTAAAGTCAGGAGATACAAAGCATTACACTTAATTCTGAACTTAGACACATCCAAACAAGCATCTTGCTACATAAACATGTTTTCACAGCATTTAACTGTTCATGCGAGGAGCCGCCATCTTTAATAATGAAGTCGGGGTAATTTTCGAGTGGGAAGTCCGACTTGAGGAGGTCTTCTAGTTGATTTTTTCAACTCGGTACTTGGATTTTTCGACCTCCAAAGACAAATGGAATGCACCGTTATTAACCTGTCCGATAAGCTGCACTGAAAAAAGTGGTCTAACCTAAAAAAGCAGGGGTCTAACTTAAAAAAATTGAAGTAATCGGTCACAAGTAATTTAATTAGGTTTATCCAAGTTAATCTTTTTAAGTTTACTTTGAACAAACTTTATAAATTAACTTTGAAAGAACTTAATTTAACTACTTGTGACCGTTTACTTCAATTTTTTAAAATTAGACCCGTTTTCTTTTTTCAGTGTGATTGGAGTACGACTGTAGCTCATAATCTGTAAAACTGACTGT
Source organism: Callopanchax toddi (assembly GCA_006937965.1). NCBI lineage: Eukaryota > Metazoa > Chordata > Actinopteri > Cyprinodontiformes > Nothobranchiidae > Callopanchax > Callopanchax toddi. Next base: position 2,064,172 of record SSNR01000014.1, read on the forward strand.
TTTGTAGCTACTTTCTATTAGCTACAATGGCTGGTTTTTGCCTATTTGTCTTATCGTTGTCTCATAACGAAATCTGTTTGCTGATCTGAAACATTTAAGTGTGACGAGTCAGCAAAAAGAGAAGAAAACCCAAAGGGGGCAAAAACCTTTTCATAGCACTGCACTTGTGAGCAACACAGATGACAAATTAACAGAAAACAAACATATTTCTTATTGTTTCTGAACATCAGTGACTATAAAACTAATTGGTCATCATAATGCTACATAGAGTTGTGTCACCTAGAAAATGACAACAAAAATGCAATTAGCACCTTCCAAACAACAGCATCTCATTAAACCGTTTTGATTAGATTTCAGGCAAATTCTGAGTTCTGTTTATTTCTGTGCAGCAAAAAGAACTTCAGTATGTGTTTGCTAACTTTTGTTCGCATTACTGAGTCGTATAAAGGAAACGTTTAAACTGTCTCGGATGGCCAAAAAGCAGGATGTTTTTACAAAGACCTGAGGTTTCTTTTTTGTACTTTTCCCATCTCTGCAGAGTCCTGAACTGTTTACAGAAGCTAAAAGTCTTCTAAAGGAGGAGGTCAGGGCCGGTCAGCGACCCATTAGCACCTTTTTCTCTCTAGCAGGGAGAAAAGAAGCCTGGAGATGCGAGTCCTCGGTAATGTGGGATCGGCAGGAGAATGGAACCAGGCCGGAAAAAAAAAAGAAGTTAAGTAGTTGGAACGGCGGGAAGCGGTTCACCTCAGCGGGAGGTGAAAGACAGAAGATGGTGTGGATGAAAAGACGCTGTGTATGAAGCAGAGCAGGAGGACGGATGATGGACTACAACAGGTGAAACATTCAGCGCGGGTCCTCAGCAGCGTGCTGCCAGCGAGAGCCACACACTGATAATAAATAGTTGTGATTCTCGTTTGTTGCCAAGCAACGCTCTCCTCCAAGAAGCAAATGGACTCATCTGTGGATAAATATTTTTAATGATACAGCTGTTGGATGCACACACAGTATATCCATGAGCTGCTTCTTCTTCTTTTTTGTGTCAAAGAAAAAGAGACAGAATGTGGAGTTTCCAAAAAGGAACCCGAAGGTGAGGTGTCTGTTTCCAGGGGGGGGGGGGGGGGGGGGGGGGGGGGGGGGGGGGGGCGATAAGAGCGTCGCCACCCAAAAACCTCGGCGCCCTGCAGAAAAGGAGAAGAGGCGACAACAATGTGTGCAGCGCGGGACGCTGGGAACTGGGACCGGCGCGATAAGGAGCGCGCACAATGGGCTCGGCTCAGGTGGAGCAGGTGGTCGTCTGTCATTCGCCGTGTGCTGCGCCGCAGATAGAACGGGGAGGCATTCCCACCAAGCTGGCAGTCTCCAAAGTACTGGTGTGTTTTAACGTTTGTGAGAGAGGGAAGAAAATGAGGGAAAATTGGGAAAATATTCACGTCAAAGCTTAAAAAAAGTGACATTTTAATGAGGATGTCCTATCCTGTTTGCAGTTCCGTCATGATTTCTGTCTGTTTTCACGCCCTGCAGCTTTAAAATACACAAAATGTGTAAATTATACATCAAAATGTGTATTTTAATCAGTAGTAGTGGTAGCTTTATGTTGTGAAACTTAGACACAATTCTCAAAAAACTTCAAGCGATTTCTCCATAGAAAACAATGGGATATTTGGAAAATCTAGTGAGAAAATCCAATTGGAGCTCTATGGTTCAGGTAGGCTTTATAGTAGAAACATCATTCAGATGTTTAACGAGTCACAGAAAGCTGGACTTTACATGACTGAACCTGTGATTTGATATCTTTTAAGGCAGGGTTAATCAAACTCAGATTAGCTGGGGGCCACTGGAGGAGAGTCTGGGTGAGGCTGGGCCTTTTCCATAAGAACGTTGGTAAAAAATGTGAATCTTCTCAAATCTCTTAATTTTTATTTTTGACCACAAATCCTTGTTTTATATTATTTTAATTAACCAGGTAAATTTAATTGAGATTAAGAACATTTGTTGAGCATTCTGAAAAGCATTAGGTTTTGCAAATGACACTAATAGTCTGTCAGAAAAAGTCCAGCTTTAGACATTTTGGGGTGTTTAATAGGATGATTCAAGTGTGATGTGATGAGTAGAACTAATTCTATAGGAGAGAATAATTTGAGGCTGATTCAACCTTTCAGAGTCAGAATGGATGCTACATCTGATTTCTTGTATCACATCTTAGCAAGTGAAGTAACTGGTAAACAGCCTGGATTTAAATTAAAAGAATATTTGAAATAATAGTGTTACAGGAAATAATCTGTTCAGAAAAGTCAAACACATGTTGAAGTAGCCAAAATTTGGCTCACTTTTTTTTTCATGTGTCAAAAGTTTATTGAGATTAAGACTGATGTGTTTACAGGAAAGAATCTGTTTAGAAAAATGCTGTTTTTAGTTTTATTTGTAAATGTTTCTGTTAAAAAAAAAAATCAAAGCATATTAAAAAGTGCTTGAACTATTTTATCGTTTCTTACTGGAAGTGGGAGGTGTGTGTGTGTGTGTGTGTGGGGGGGGGTCCCCCAAAAAATTGACAGGTAAAATAGGGGTCCCTTGGGAAAAAGGTTGGGAACGACTGCTTTAGATGTTGTTCTGGGTTCTTTTTGTTCTTGGACTTCTTTAGAACGAGGCATGATGTGTTAGCCTAGTAAACCAGATCGTCAGTTTTTGTCTGAAATGATCTAAAACATACAAAAAATTATAAGAAATCAGGAAGGAAGCAAATACTTTTTTCCCCTTTACACTGTCAGAAATAAAGGACAAGAATTGTACCTTTTTTTGTCACTGGGGTGGTACCCTCAAAAGTACAGTTTTGTACCTTTAACTGGGGGTTATATCCTAAGGGGAACAAATATATACCATTTAGGGTACATATTTATACTCCTTAGGGTAGATATGTGTCCCCTAAGGGGTACAAATTTGTACCCTAAGGTACAGGTGTGACTAGTAAAAGGTACAAACTACAAGGGCAAACATTTGTACCCCCAGTTAAGGTTCAAAATGGTACCCTCAAAAGGTACAATGTTGTACCTTAACTGGGGGTACAAATTTTTACCTTTGTAGTTTGTACCTTTTACTAGTCACACCTGTACCTTAGGGTACAAATTTGTACCCCTTAGGGGACACATACGTACCCTAAGGAGTATAAATATGTATCCTAAATGGTATATATTTGTTCCCCTTAGGATATAACCCCCAGTTAAAGGTACAAAACTGTACTTTTGAGGGTACCACCCCAGTGACAAAAAAAGGTACAATTCTTGTCCTTTCATTTCTGACAGTGTAGAATGATGCTAGTTCAGAATTAGCGTCCTGAGCAGCGAGGCTGATTTTTTCCTCTCTGAGATAATGTCCTACAGCAGAGTTGTGTTTGGATACTTAATGACCGCCGCAGGTGGACGGGGCATAATGCGACGACGGCACAGTGGTGCCACAGCAGCCGGGGGCGAAGGCCCATTTACTCCACATTCAGCTGATCTGGAGCCACAGAGGAGGGAAACCCACACCTATCTATCAACCTGAGTCCTGTGTGTGTGTGTGTGTGTGTGTGCGCACCTGAGAGCATCTGCAACACGCTGACGCAACCGAGGCTGAATTCCCCTCGGTGGGAGTGGATTTTAAAAACAATGCCGGAACCTATCAGCGCTTGATGTCTCCCCGCCTCGGCTCTTAATTACTCCTCTCCTCAAAAAGGAGAAACCAAGAGGCAAAAAAATAAAAAATCTAAGCTCCGTCTTCGTGATCTCGGCTCCCCCGTGGGAGGGAAAGATCCCTCCAAAATGTCACCAGGCAGGCAATAAAAGACCACTGCTGGCAAATTTACATGAGCAAATGTCAATAATTTTTGCTGCTGCAGTGGAATTAGTAAAACTTCTTTTTTTAATAGATTTCAGCTCTTTTAAGTTAAAAAATGCAACTCGTAAAACTCTTAAATAATTAAGTAGAAGAAAACACTTGATATTGAATGAATCTGTTAAGATGTGACTAAAGGTCTGAGCAGGAGGAGAATCAACCAACCATACCAAAAACGGAGGGATGAAAACAAACATATAAAGAAAACGAGAAGAAGAACACCTGAAGCTCATTAGGATGATCTGAGCACTGTTTCAGTCCAGCATCCAACCTGCGCCGTAATGCCTGTAATTTGTCTGCTGCTTCCTGTGACACAGAGAAGTTATCATTTTTAATCACAGCTGATAATTAACACAATGAGAGGCTGTCGGATTTCCCCCAATTCGACCTGCCCACAGGCTGCTTCTGACACGCAAAGGGACGTTTTTATTTTTGGTGTTACTACCAGCATGGAAGCGCTTCACTGGAAGGGTTTCAACACGTTGTTTCTACACTCGTCCTTGTGGATTTTTAGGATTTCCTAAAAGCATTAAAAGGCTAAATATTTATAGCAAGCTTGCACCAAAAATGTGTAGACACTTTTTCTTTCAAAAATACTTTTAAAATTTGATTATTTTCCCTAAATTTGGATGAAAAAAGCCAGTAGGTGGCAGTAGAGGTTAACTTGAGGCAGTAGTTATCAAATGGTGGGGCGTGGTCAGGTGTCAGAGTGGCACAAGGACTTTTAAAGGTCTACTATGCAGTTTTGACTTGTTTTTAGCACCCCCTAGTGTTCGTTTTTAGTCACTGTCGTAAAAACGTTAGCATTGTTTCTGCTCAGAAACTCCTAAATCTAACTGTTGAAATGTCTCCTCAGCCGTCATTGCTTTCTACTGGAGCGGTTCATCACTCATTCAAAGAAATCAGCTGTGTTCAAGCAAGGAGAGATCGAAAAAAAGCAGGAATCGTGAGCTAAAAACACTCCGGAGCTAGCATAACAGCTAGCCCCAGTGGGTTAGCCTAACCCTCGTGAGATACGTGACTTTGTGAGACTTCAGAGCACCAGAACGGAGACTCAGAAGTTGCAAACGTGGTATTCTGAACACAAGCAGCAGATGGGGATGAGTGACTTTTCATTAACCGTGTAAAGGGTTATATTAGCACATACTGGCTCAAGAAAAGATTTAAAAATATGAAAAAGTTACATAGTGTACCTTCAAAGATTATGCGTGTGCAGGTTTTTGTGTTGCAGTATTTTTTTGCAGACTTTTGTGCTAAATAATGTTGAGTATTTGGCAACCCAGAGTAGTTTGCAGAACGAGGAGGCGAGATTGAGACATTTGTCACGGTATTCGACAGAAAATGACCCGGAAATGCCGCAAACTGGATGCAAATTTGTTTGTTTTTACTCTGAATGGTAGCGACGCCCTTACAGAAAAACCACATGAACTTCACATGTGGACATCACGTGAAATTACCACGTAACACAAGTGAACTACACGTAAAAAAAAACATGTTTTCCACATGTTTCCCGTGTGAATTTGCAAAGAAAAAAAAAAGTGAACTTCACGTAGGAAAAAAAGAACATGTTTTCACGTGTAAAAACATGTTAAATTAACATGTACAGTATAATACATGTGCGGCACATGTGTTCCCATGTTTTTCCACATGGGCTTACATGTTCATGTGCTTTTTCCATAAGGGCGGCTCAGGGGGTGGGGAGGACTATTTAACCGTTAAAGAGCATCTACTCTGGGGGGGGGGGCTTGACAGAACATAACTGAGAACCACTGACTTAAAGCAGCACTCTGGAGGATTTCATCAGGAGAGCAGTTTTTGAATCTAGCGTCCAAAGGCTCCTCCTCAAAACGTCTCGACACGCGCGTCCGGGCGCGCGTGCACGCGGCGCATATACTTGCGGGCATGAACTGTACAGCTCAATGTGTAGGGTTTAATCACTCACAGTTCACAATCTTACTGTATTCCAACACTACTACGAGGGTCTGAAGAGCCCTCTCTGTCCCTGCTGCTTCTGATGTTAGCTCTGTTAGCAGAGAGCTGCTGCTGGACTCTGAAGCTGAACTTGACTCGGCCCTGGATGAACTTTCTGACCAAAATAAACGCGTAACCCTGTCAAGCCTTGTCATTCTGTGAGGTGAAAGGTTTAAAAATAAAAATAAATCCATCTTTAGCTGGAGAATGGGTAGGTTTTTAGTAGAAATGAGCTGTGAGTCCTCAGTGAACGAGACTGTAAACAGAGAAACACACGGAGCGTCCTGTACGACAGCGCCCCCTACTGGTACAGGTTTGGTCGATGCGCGTGCATGTTGAGAGAATGCAGACATTTGAATTTCATTGGCTGAAAAATGTCGGCGGCAAGAAATAATGGAAAGGGGTCTCTAGGAGGAAGGAGGGTCTTCATCAGAATGACAGATGTTGTGGAACTCAACCCATAGATCATAGTTTAGACCTGAAATATCATTTAGAACATTTAGAAAACTTTGATACAGAGAAAAATAATCCAGAGAGCCGCTTTAAGGACATATCAAAATACAAATAAAGAATATCTTGATTATGACTAAAATAAAGGAAGCTGGGGTTCATTACTTGTTTTGGGCCACACCATCCTATGTGTGTTTTAGTTAATAAGTGCAGTGTGAAAGGAAACCAAACAAAACAAAGGTGATTTTTCTGAATCCCTGTCCAATCAAACTAAGTCCTTAGGCCAAACCAAGCCACTCTACAGATTCACTTTAATCCAGGATCTCAATGAGGACTGGAAGGTATTGGGACCAGTTCCTTTCACTGCTACAGACCATTACTGTAGTCTTGATTCATTGGTCCGTCTCTCGTCAACAAGCCACCGAGACGCCAAACTCTGGAGTTATCCCACCCTTTCCCAGCCAAGTAAAGAATTCTAGTAAAGAAAATGAAACCCTGATCGTATAAAATTGATTCGTTTCAGAACTGCTTGTGTTTCTTTGTAAGACAACCATCTAAAGGAATAGATTTCCCGGTGTTGTAGGAGCATCCCCAAAAACTCCCATTGCATATGATTAGCCAGAGGAACCAGGAGTACCGGGTGTGTGCGAGGAAGGAGGTGACTGATCTAATCAAGCCTTTCCACCCAGTGGATCTAGCAGTCAAATCCCTCCCCTCATGCATCCTTGAGCGCTGTTGATCCTTACAGATAATTAGAAAGACCCGAGGGGCTAATCCCTCCAAGCCTCCCTCGCCACCTCAAACTCTCCCTCCTCGGTCTCCCATATTTTGTTGCATCAGCAGGGACGTGCGTATTCTCCGGAGGACTCCGCGTAGGAAAAGAAATTTGAGAAAAAAGGGGAATTCGCTCAGGGTGCACATTAGTTGGCTTTGTTTTATCATGTAAAATAGTTTTTATAGGGGTTCTGGTCACCGTGGCGTGAAGCTCCGAGGTGCAAAGAATTGTGGGATTGCATTATTAATGAAGCCCCGGGGAAATGAAGTGCTGAACGTGGATCACCGCCGTACAGCCTGCTGACAGTAATAAATTCACTATAACTGGATAATGTGTTTTAGCAGAAAAACACAGACTGGAATAAAATCAACTGAAAGTTATGAGCTCAGAATGCATCAATCATTGATGCCTGGAATCGCAAAGTCTGCCTCTTCCTGTTTATATTCAAAAACATGCAACTTCCAGCTCCTTCCAACAAGTGAATTCTAATTCGATGTCATATTTTAATATTTCACCTCCGGAGACCCTGCATATGAGGATGTTAGATTCTTACTTTAATATCTGTTCAGATAAATTGTTCTTCACAGAAACGTGGCTTCAATTTGAAGTGCTTTTACTTTAAATTCTTAATTTAGGGAAAAACATTCATTTTTAAAATTTTGACGTATTAATTGATGACAAACTATTTGTTTTTTGTATGTTTATGAGGTCCTACTTATCCCAAATAGCTAGTAGAATTAAAAGACTAAGGCTCGGGACTTCGAACTTTGATTCTCAACTTGATTTTTATTGTTTTTAAAGACATTTTTAAAAAATTTGATACATAAATGTTACATTTGCATCAGTTTGTGTTTACACCTGTTTATTTACCTGCCCATGGTTGACATGGCAGGAACAAATCCTGCTTCATTAGTTGCTCATCTGCTGTTTACATGACGCCTAATGACAGAAAGCACATTAATCCAGATCAGACTGCACACTGTTTTCATTATTCTATGCTAATTGCATCAGCCATTGTTTCTAATGTACAGAACCATCATGATCACAAGTCCTAAGATCTGGTTTTTCAATATTTTCTGTTAAATGACTATCTTGAGTTGAGCATAAGGTAATGGTCAAGGCAATCAGTAGTCATCCTGGACACTACAAACGTGTCATTTTTTATTTTTTGTAATTTACAGTGAGAATTTAGAGTCTTTTCTCACCCAAAAAGGAAAGGGTGGATTATGTTTTTGCCTGTGCATGTTTAAGTATAGCTATCGCATATACCTCTAGACCAGGGGTGTCCAGGGTTTTCAACATGAGGGCCGACATCACCAAGTGTACGGTCCTCGAGGGCCACAAAATTTAGAATTTTTCTTAAAAGAAACAAGCAAAAATATTTTTTTCTGCTCAAAAATTCATTATAAATGCAACATTTTAATGAACAGAGTTTTTGTCAATACAAAACAGGGATCTAGGATGTTTGACTCAATAATAAAAATCATCCAGTTCACTGGATCTGACTGGTTGTCTGTTAGATTTCTAGAATTCCCCTCCGTTCAGGATCTGGGTCTTTCTTCAGTCCTGTTGCTGGATTTAGTCATTCTTTATGAACAGAGCTCACAAGTTTGCGTTTTGGTAAAAGTCAGTGAAGGGGTTTGTGGTTCTTTTTACCAGGAAATTAAATTATCTCAATATCTCTTGAATTGTCTTTAAAAAATTGAATATTTTGATTCTAATTTACTTGGATTTTGTTTGTTTGTTGGCTCTCATGTTAGTACAAATCTAAACATAAAAATTAACATAATGCATCTTTCTGCATCAAAATCCTGCAGGAAAACGAAATTATATAATTTTAAAAATGCAGCTGAGGGCCACAAAAATCCCTCTGAGGGCCACATGTGGCCCCCGGGCCGCACTTTGGACACGCCTGCTCTAGACGGATTTGATTGAATCTTTCAGATCATTACAACTGATTAATTTTTGAGGGCAACCTAAATAAAGATGGCCGTCACAGTCAATAGACAATAGCAATTATAAAAGTGGCAACAAAAATTCATAAAAGTCTATCACTGAAAGTACTACAAAATATATACTATGAGTACTAACAGGTTGTACATGACATTACCTAAGAAGTGATGGGATTCATGGCTCTTTGAAGGGAGCCTTTCACCACAAAGAGTCATTCAAAAAACTGTCCCTTTTATGTTTTGTTTTTTGCAATATTTTGAAAGAGAAATGTCATGTGGAACTATGTTTGGGGACACTCTTTGTTGTGACACCTATGTGTGCATCACTAATTAGCTTCCCCGATAGAACTGATAGGTTCATGTTGCTATGATCACTGATGTTTCTGTTTCAGCCAGCAACTTAGTGTCGTTGAATATTGCCTCAAACGTCAGTTTATACAAAAAATATGAACTATTGTTTAGAAGGACTTGGTTTTCCTTGTTCACAGTGAAGAGCCGTTCAAAAGATTCGACTTGTTCATGAACGTCACAGTTAAGAGTTAACCAAAATAAACATACGTCAACCACTACAACAGATTAAAGTTTGGAGGGAATTAATTTCAAGATGGCCACCATAGCCAACTGAACACAAAAATGGCTACAACTTATTCAGTTTTCAGGATACTGAGCTCAAATTTGGTGTGCTGATAGCAAAAAATAATATTCAACACAATTTTAGAGCTAAAAGATTGAGCAAGATCTTTGTTTAAGCCTTTCCAAATAATACATTTGTGAAGTTAATAGATAGCTGCTACAGCTAATAAACTTTAGCAAACGCAAAACATAGTGAAACATCCAGCTGCTTTAAAGATATTGAGGTGAAATTTGGTGTAGCTGAGAGTCATTTACAACAAATCACTTGAAGTCTAACTGATTGAGTGAAATCTTTGTTTAAAAATTTGGCGTTAACTGTTACAGTCTAATTCAAGATGGCTGCCACGGCTAATCAACACAAAATGGCTAAAACTCAGTCAATCTTACAGATATGAGGTTATATTTAGGACATACCTAGGTTATATTCACAACATATACTCTAAATGCTAACTGATAGCATGACATTTTGTGATATCACACATGATGTTAATTTCTCACAAAACAAACATAACTCCATCATTTTGCTTAAAACTCTAGTATGAAAAGTGGTGGTTGGCTTTCATGCTTTATGAAGCAGAATTTGACCAAAAACAGCAACAAGGCATTAGCTTTTTGAGTAGAACTGAAAAACATAACAAGTGTCAGTGAAGTTCTAATGGAAGCGCAACATCGACTGTCATATCGCCATAACAATTTATTTTTTCATGCCAAGTAGGCAGTGAATAAAAATATGTCTTCTGTCTGTATGATAAAAAAAAAAACAAACATCATAAACTTTGTATCTACGTCTGATTTTTTTCCACCAATTTGATGGAAAACTTTAGATAAAGAAAAAAACGGCCACATTTTCAGTATGGGAGCAGCTGAAACATAGCACAAACTTTAACAGGGAATTATTTTAATCACAGTTTTTGGTTATAAATTTGGTTTAGTCTCAAAGAAAAAAAAGAGCAGGCAACGCTATACAAGAGGAAGATTTGGCCAGGTTTGTCATTAATCCTTAATTAGCCAATATGTCAGATTTTCCTCCAGCTGATTCAAAGCCAAACCAACCCACTGTCTGTTAATCTGCCTACAGCAGTTCACACTAGTGTCACGGTAAAAGTGATAATTATATGTGACTCGGTCTGACTGAGTCAGAATGCTGTTTCAAGGAAAGCAGCAGGGGGACGATGCAGTCATGACACCAATATGTTCAGTTGGTAACAGATTAATAATTAAAGGCTCCTTAGAGGAATGATTAACACCCACCACCTATAATAGTTTAAAGTCAAATGGTCTTAAATTGAGAAATAATGGACTTCTTGTTGTTTTGGTCTGATTTCTTTAGTCTTCAGAATCAAGAGGTTGCGCTAGATGTTTTCGTTGTCCGTCATTTTGACTGACAGGTAAAAAAAAAAAGGTCATAATGTATTTTTTTACCGTCACATAGCATTTAATTGTCATTCATTTTAAATAAAATTCAGTCCAAACAAACTGAAACGACAATCCACACTAACGTTTTTCTCCACGGTGACAAATAGCTGCAGACTGTGGCCCCAGTAGCCACATATAAACTATGGATTTAAAAGGTCTGCATTTAAAATATGAACAGTTCACAGAATCATTTCTTTTACATCTCAATAACATGTAAAAGCTCTGCATTGGTCAAATTGGTCCTTACTTCCACCCCTCATTCAACCTCCTGAAGCAAAACTTTTCTTTCAAATGGGCGGGGCAGTTGGGGAGACGAGCTTCTCTAAGCCCCGCCCCTCTCTCTTCTCCGTGTGCGTTCGTGAGACGTCAGTGGGTCTTCGGGGTCTCAGATGAAGGGAGTAAAGAATGCTTGTGCTTGTTGATGTAACCATCTACGAAACAACTGCCGTGCTTTGCTCGTAGCTTCACCATGACTGTTTGCTAACGTTTGTGAGGATGAGAGCTCCCGTGGTTTTTAAAGGCCGGGGGCAGGCTCAGGTAGCCAAAGGTGCTCGTGATTGGCTCTGTCCTCTAGAGAGGAGTGGTCTTTTCCCTTCTTGACGTCAGTGTCACACAGTGGAAATGTGTTTTATTCAGATTTTTATGTTTTGGTTTTATGTGTTTTTATGCTAATTTACTATTGTATGTATTTAATATTTTTTTATTGCATGATTTGTGTTTTTAGAGCATGATTTTAGGATGTTTTTGCATGTTTTGTATTTTCTCCTTCTGCGAGCCCTGCCAGGGGAACTGGTCTGAACTTAATTGGCTGACAGGTGAAACAACTTGACTGATTAGGTGTCAAGCGGAGCTGAGGAGATAAAGGGATACACGGAGGTGTGGAGCGGGAGGACGGAGCAGAGAGAGGAGCAGAGTACGAGCAAGGAGGCCAGCCGGCCAGCAACCCCCTTTGGGGGAGCGAGGTCCGAGAAGCCGGCTGGGATCACACCCGCTCCCTCGGGAACGTCGGTCCAGTGGAAGAGCTGCATAGGTCGAAGGCCAGGCGCTGGAGGTGGACAGGCGCGTACCGCGGAAGACACGGGCAGAGGTGGGGAGGTTTTCCAGGCTCGTCCCACTGGAATGAGACCCCCAGGAGGACCCAGGACTCACTACAGGGATTATGTATCTTCTCTGGTCTGGGAAGTACAAAACTGGGGAATGTCACTGGGGAGAGGGATGTCTAGGCTTTCCTTTTGGACCTGTTACCACTGCAACTTGACCTCGGATAAGTGGAAGAAAATGGATGGATGGATGGGATGGAGTTTTAATAAAATCCATCCAGTGGATCAGGAGATATTTTTGCTAATGAACAAACAGACAGCAGGCAACAACACTATCATCCACGTTTCCTCCTTAAGGTAAATCTGAATCTCTAAACTTGGCTGTGGCGGCCATCTTAAATTGGGGTGACCCCAAAAGTAAACAAATACCCAATGAATGAATATTTTACTAACAAACAGAACAAAACATTATCGCCTCCTTTTGACTTTTGATAGAATAAAATAAATAAACCCTTAAATCAATAAAACGACCATTTCTACGTTTATTTTTTAGGATGTGTTTAGACCGCTTGATAAAAGGAGAATTGGTGGTTAAAGCAAAGCTGGTGTTGAAACATCTCAATGGTCACATCTTTGGCAAAAAGACGCCTTTAGCCGTTTCTGAGGCAGGAAGAAAAAGCAGAAATACAGATAATTCCACCAACAAATCCATGTGTTTGGGTTTACGCGTTAACCCCGCTGAGACCGCCTTCTCTTGATGATGTGAAGACGCAACAGAGAGGAGGAGGAAGTCGATTTGATTCAAAGGAAAAAGCCCACTTTCCAGCGAGGAGGAGGAGGGGGGGGTAAGATGAAGGACATGTGTTAGAGGAGAGGAGGAGGAAGTGTGAAGGCATGGCTAATGAGTCCAGGCGAGATGTGTTTGCTCAGCACAGAAATGTGCGTTTGCAGGGAAGTGAGTGACACAGGGCTCCGCTGAGCTTGACCAGATTGGATCTCCTGCCTTCAGGTGGCATCCTGACGCGCAGGATGCAAATCCAAACACACACTCGCATGTGGATGTCCACACTGGAATATTAACGCATCTGAGAGAGCACAAAGATCAGGAAGCAAATGTAGCATCTTTCCCCTGACTAAGCACACAGATTTTTGCTTAGATTTTGCCAGAGATTGGTTATTTTATTCGTTTAAGAATGCATTATGCATATTTGAACACACATCTGAACAAAAAGGTTGCGGAAATCCTGCAAATCTGCATCGAAAGCCCAAAGCAATTGAGCTAATGACACAAATCTCCTGTTTTACTCACATTTCTAACTCGAATGTGTCCTAGATACAAACCACCCGAAAACCAATCAAAACCCTCATCCAGGAGGCGCTCCAGTAACAGAGCCAATCATCTCACCGACCCGTACTTACCGAATCTGTTTTCATTATACCGAGGAGGGAAGATCGAGGAAAGAAAAAAAAATAGGAGGAGGTCCAAATTAAAAAACTCCTGCAGCTCTAGTCCCATTTTTAATTCAGTGATTGATTTGTTCATTAAAACACATCTTAATCCTAATTATTCCATTAATATTCCAAAACCTCATGAAAGACGGGGAGAGAAAGGTTGAGTTAGTGAGTGACAGAGATTGAAACAAGAGAAGGACGGAGGACAAAAAGAGAAGGAGAAAAAGGAGGTCGTTTTCAAGCTTTGAGGTTTTACAAGAGAAACGCGATAACAAACAAGGTCATTAAAGGACGCGTGGACAGAAATGTAGGGAATGATGTATGAAGGGAACCTTTGACCTCCGATAACGGCGGCGCGCGGGCGCCATGGTAACAAACGAGACGATTAAACGAGAAAAAGTGAAATTGAAGGGAGAGAATTGGAGGGATTAAAGGGCGAGAAAAACAGAGGAAATAAAATCTGGCCAATAAAAAAAAAACATGATGGCAAACAGAAGAGAAGAACAACGGCAGGAGAAAAGTAGCAAAATGTGACAAATAAAAAGAAAAAAATAGAGGAGGGCAAAAAAAAAAACAGAGAAGGACCGAGACTAATAAATTCACACACATCTAAAGAGACCTGTGCTTTATAAGTGTAAGTGTGTGTGTGTGTGTGTGTGTGTGGCACACAGCCCTGAGCGCGGCTCTAGATTAATGGGGGCCATTATCTCAATGCCCAAAACACTCAGTGATGAAGAGTCACTGCCTGGCGACAGGCCTCGGCCAATCAATTTGTGGCGCAGCAGTCACCTGCCCGGGTCGTACCCCACATACGGCCGCTGTTTATGCTGATGGGGGGGGGTGCTTTCAATTTGTTTTTCAAAATGAATTTTGTTTATCAAAGTTTACAACAAAGTTTCATAGAAGGGCTATAGAGCTTCATGTTTATTCTGTTAGCACTCTGCAGCTATTTTCGTGTTGGCTAAGGTTGTCTAAGGCGGCCATCTTGAATCAGTTGTAGATGATTATCCCTTTAATTATTTTGCTGTATTAAAATTCATTCTGTGGTTCGTGATCATGTGTTTCACTGAGGCTACAGGATCATATTTTTGACTCCAACGTCTCTCTGTTTGGCTTCCAGACGACACGAGCAGACAGATTTGAAGAGGAACACGAAAAGGTGGATTAGCAAGCACTAACAGCAACAACTTATCACCTTGAATGTCACTGTTTGGACTATACAAACAATGCTAGAAATCCAAATAAGTAAGGACATACTGAGCACACAAATAGCTTCCACATATTTATGGCTAATGTTTTATTGTTTTTCTAGATTTTCTAGCAATTATAGTAAGAAGATTGTGTTAGGAATTGTCTTTCAATTTTACACTTTTCTGGAGATCACTCCAAGACCCCAACTTTGTGATCTAGAGTGGGGTTCCAACCCAAACTTTGGGAATTGCTGGTGTAGCACTCCAAGTGTGTGACAGGGATACCATACCAAGTTTTATCTCAATATCTGTCAGATAAATAGTGGTATAGCTTTTTTTTGTATCTGCTAAAGTAAGCTAAGATTAGCTGTGGTGGCCATCTTGAACTCTACTGACTTCAAATCAGCAACACGTTCTAGATGTAAATCCAGTGAAGACTGAATGTTTTATTAAACTCTGTCCTGTGGTTAATGATTTATTTTGCTAACAAACAGTTAATGACAAAATCTTAGTCAAAGACACCACGCAACATGTATCAATCTGAGAATGCCTTGGGATTAAGCCGTAGTTACTACAACACCAACTTTTTACCCGATATCTGTAAAAATTAGTTTTAGTGATTTTGTGAAAACAAATATTAGCCAAAGTTAGCTGTGACAGCCATCTTGAATTGAATTGACTCTAAATAGTAAAAAGATGTAGATGTACATCCAATCTTTGAGAGTTTTGTTGAAATAAATCCTGTAGTTCTTGAAATGTTTTGCTAACACACATACATAAATACTAAGTTTATAAAGTTTCTCAGATGAATGAAAGGCTATAGTTCTTAGGTTAATTATCACTGATGGCAAATTTTTATGAAAAATAACCAATTATCTATTAGTTTGCTCCTTGAATGACCTCAGGTACATTTTATTGAACAGTGAAGCTAACAGCTAATGCTAGCACGTTTAGTGCCAAAGTGGATTGCTGTCATCTTAAACCGCATGAATCTTAAAACATTCATAGCTGTTCATCTAATAACACTTACAATGCTATCAGTTTCACATGACAAATTTTTTAGAATTATTTTTTTTGCACCATAGCATGGCAGTGGAGCTAGCTAGCTCTGTGTGACATATCTGGCTTTAGCATGCAACGCATTCTGCTGGTATTTCATAAAATCTCTGCTTCGTTGATATAAAAAGGATGCTAGTTTAAAGGTTTATTAAATATTAACTATGACATTTGTGAGATAAGACTTGATTAAAGATGTTAAACATCCAGGTTCTGGCTTCTCTCAGATTAGCCATTAGCTTGTCCATCTAAACTATAATAATTGTTCAAAAAAATTCCAACATAATTTACCACATTTAAAAAAAAGACTTATTTGAGCAGTAAAAAACATGATAGTGGACCACAAAATAAAGATTTAACCAATAAAAACCAATTAACTGCAACAAGTATTTTAATCTCAAATTGTATATTCCTTTGTATCTGTGTTATTTATGAGGTAGCATAGCCAATTGCAATAATAAAACTCATGCTATAACACTCTGAAACAGTAGCTTCCATTATTTTTTCATTTCCTTGACTGTAAATAATAGTATATTTCTTCCATTCACCTCATATTCTGTGCAGTCAGTCTTTAGCTCTGTGCCTTACGTCATGTTTCAACAAGCTATAAACCTTTTTTTTTCCTAATCTCTGGTATTTCTTTACCACCTTCCTTCCTTCCTCTTGCCTGTTTCTCTATCCTTACAACAACCTTTTCAAAGCTAACCGAAGAGAGAGGGAAATTATTCTCCCCTTAGCCAGAAAATTGTGCGTCTTCTGAAGAATGCTCTCCCTGCTGGAGAGAGGTTCCCCATCATTACCTTGAGAGCGCAAAGATCACTCAGAGAAGAAGCCTCGAGTTATTTATTCGCCTCGCATGCTCAAACACACACACACACACACACAGGCTTGGCTCAGATACACAAAGAGGACACAAAAACACACTTTTTGGCTGAACAGACATGAAAAACGCTCGGGGACACACCACAGAGAACGTCTGTCCTTTTTGTGACTTGAAAAATATCTTGAGGCGATACGATGGAGGATAATCGAGAAACGGCTAATGCAACACAGACGAAGGCACCTGGATTTGCTGCTGTGGACATTTTAGGTACAAATGTACTTCCTGTTCTAACTGGGAGCATGAAACTAAACCAACAAAAGGCAGCTTGTGTGAAGTCAAACTGATTCCTTCTGTAAACATTTCATACCACTCTGAATCATGAGTGTATGACTCTAAATCCTCGACGGACACACATTGGAGCTGTTCAAACACAACATAAGCCTCTTTGATGAAGAAAGAAGATATCATTCAAACTACATGCGGTAACTAGCTGTTTGTGCTTGGATTAAAGGTGGAAACGATTTTAACTTGGTCCCAAGTATTCTGTTTGATTACACCTAAATCTAAAGCAACTAAAGATGATTCTAGAGTCTATCGTGGTGAAGAAAGGTGCTGAGTCGAACGCCAAAACTCTTGATTTACTGGTTCGTCTACGTCCCAACATTCACATAGTCATTAGTCTTAGATCGTGGTAGAGCTCAGCATTAAGGGGAAGTAGGAGTTCAGAGTACAGCCGCTGGTCCTCCTCAACAAATAAAGTCAACTGGGGTAGTTTGGGCATCTGGATGCCTTCTGTGGGCTTTCCAGGTACTGGGAAGAGACCACCGGAAAGACCCAGACTTTATTTAAGGGATCTTATAACCTCTATGGTCTTGGAACACCTTGAAATGTCTCAGATGGACCTGGAGAGTAATGCTAGGTATGGGGATGTCTGGGTTTCCCTCTCTGACTTGTTGCCTTTGTGACTTGACCTTGATTAAGTAGAAAATAATGGACAGTTTATGCTCAAATTAAGGAAGGAAGGAAGGAAAGGAAAGGGAATTTGTTCTTTGATTTGACCCATCCCTGAGGGAGCAGAGGGCAGCCATTTTTGGTGGCGCCCAGGAGGCAGTTGGAGGTTCAGTATCTTGCCCAACACATAGCTGGTCCGGGGTTTTAACTCTCACCCTCCCACATGGGAGGCGACCTCTCTTGCCACTGAGCCACGGTCGCCTCAACAAGGCGACCATCTTAAATCTGGGAATTGTATTTTGTTTAGTCCAACGGTATGTAATTCCAACTGTATTGTAAACTATACCTAAACTTTCACAATGTGAAGATCCTTTTACAAGTCTTGAGACAACATTGACACTGTCCATTCTGATTATAAATCTTGGGCTCCTGAGAAATCTAGAGTTATTTTCCTCTGGTCTGAATCACTTGATAGATTTATGAACTTGTAGCTTTTTCCTATGCTGTGGTTTTCTTTCACACAGGGTAAACTGCAAACAAATCGAATTACGTCATTATAAACCACTAAAGGACTTTCGGTCTACTGGTTGGTCAGATGTGTCTAGGGTAGGACTAACAGATCCTGAGCTAGTCCACAACATGGTCTAAGCCACTCTTCCTGAGCCCTTTATGACCCATATTTGAGGTAGATATTTGGCTCTAACTTGTACCATACACTTAGTTATGTTGGATCACATTAACTTTATAATCAAACTCCTCTGGAGTTCACTTGGAACCAAACCAAGACCTTTTGTAGACAGTGGCATCGGTATGATTGTCTTGGTCTGGATCCTACTGTGATTACTATGTATGGAGTATGTTGACCGATTGTCCACTTAGTTCTAAAAAACCTGTTGTTTATGGGAACAAGTCTAAAAATAGTCTGAAAAGAATACAACTGATCAATGGGGCCAATTTACTCAAATAAAAAAACAAATTATTGTCAAACCCCTAAGCAACATCATCCAAACTCCCCTTTAGGAATGAACATGGACAGATTGCTATCCATCCCAATCAGCCCATTTATTCAACTGACTGTGGGTCGAGGCCAGTTCTGAATAATCTCTTCCTCTCCTCTAACAGGGGTACCAAGACCCTAACATTTCCCATCCTGCTGCCACAGGTGAAATCGAATCCAATTATGGCAATAAGTACCTGCTTAAGTAATCTGTTCTTCAAACTCTTAGGAATCATCCATCACGGTGGGATAAAGGGTTAAGCTCTTCCACCTCCCAACCTCAATGAAACCAAAGTGCTCATCACTGACTGTCAGCTAAATGAAACACAATACACTGCCTTTAATGACTAAAATAAATCAATTCCAACAGACTGGCTCAAGGAGAAGAACTCTAAAATACGACATGACTCCTTGAAGTCTTTTTGAACACAATAAGGTTTTTGATTGCAAGAGTTTTACACCAGTTGAGAAGTTGTTGTCAACGTTTGTATTAAAACAGGTACGCCATTTCAATTCAATGGGTGTTTTTGCGATACATAAGCATTGTACATTTATTCTTCATGAATTTGAATTTGACTAACTTGGAACACCAGATGGTTTGTTTTGAATGGCCATCTGGACTAAGAACTCCTAAAAAATACTTGGCAGGTGACTGAACGATCCATCTGTCTATCACTGTCTGTCCCGTATGAACTCTAACCAATCAGATCAACAATGGCTACCAACGAGGAAAGTCTATTTTTATCCTACCAAATCTAACGAGAGACAAAAACGATGGGTGCTCATGAACACACTCCAAACTTTGCAGAAGATCTCTATGTTAGATCCTTTAGTCGATAACCAATAACACAAAGGGGATCACTGGATACCTTCAAAATGAAGATCATGTGGAAAATGGACCAAACCACTGGAATAATAGTAATGTTTTATTAGCAATATTAGGTTATTCTTCATGACTTTTATTTAAAAACAAGAATGTGTGCACCTACTTGAAGAAAACATCTAAAAAACTTTCTATTAGGATTGTTTATATCAGGGATAGTCGTAAATATGCCAAAGACCCAGATCGGCATACATCACCCGGTCCTCGGTCCAGGAGGAGGGTGGTCGATGTTCCGTACGACTTGCTTTGCACCCGACCCCCTCCCTCTAGTCTAGACCAAGGACTGTGTCAAGGATTTGCCGCGCGGTCCGGACAGACCCGGCTCTGGGTCGGGACCGTGGTTTGCTTGTTAGTGACCTCTGGTTTAAGTGTATTTGGTTTATATAGTTGATGATAAAGAAGATCCTCCTTTGCGGAATGGTGCTACATCATGGCTGTACCAAGGATTTTCTGAGAGTTTTGATCAAATCAATAAAGTGTTCATGAAGTACTTTACTAAAAATTAAAGGCTGACTCCAACAACTAATGCCAACCTTTCAAGCTAAGATCTCAATCAATGTCTCTCACCAGGAATATATCTTGTGAAGGACCTCTAACTACTAACATGGAACACGTTTAACTCAATACCTCGGTTTATGAGTCATTTTTGTCTTTTCCAGTGTCCATTGGTTGGTTACAAGGTATTTCAAAACCTATTTGCCAATAAACAGACAAAAACATTGTCACAAACCCCTTTCATGTAAAGTGATACTGAAGCCGTTTTGCAAATCTGTCTCATTCTAAGCTCACAAAGCAATACTTTTGCTTGATTATGCAATCAAAAGCATTTATTGTGACATAATTTATAATTTCATGGGACACAATTCTCCCAGATCTTTTGTTGTTGCTACAACACCAGAGCTGATGGGTGATGCCGCTGCATTGAGCAGATGTCTGCCTGCACAGCGTGTAATGGCAGCCTAGCACCCTACTGCCTTCCCTGAGTTTAAATTCACAAGTTGCATTATCAAGCAGTCTGGCTACATTGACTTCATTTGCAAACAAAACACAAATGTTCTTTGAGAAAACAAAAGCACACGATACGAAGTGCAAGTGTTTGAAACTTCTTAAGTCAAATTCTGGCTGTGCGGAAGATGAATCTATTAAATTTGTTACAACGTCCGACCTGATTACAGTCGCTTACCTTCGCTATCTGGACACACCAGTTGAGCAGCAGCTGTGATCCAATGTTGTCTTTGTGCTCGTGGACGTAGTCGAGGAGGCAGCCATGGGGCATGAGCTGGGTGACCAGTTGGATGGTGGGACTCAGGCAGACGCCCAGAAGACGCACCAGGTGGGGGTGCTCAACGCTGGCCATGATCAGGGCCTCCTAAAGGAGAGGGGGATGAGAAGACAACCGCAAACTAAGTGCACTGAGATATAAGCAGACTTCATGACCTCTGACCTTAACTTTACCCAAGTGAGCCCTGCAGTGCTGTAGATATTGTTCTGGTTGATTTGGTTCTTGAATTTCTTTAGATCAGGACATGATGTGTTGCTTTTTGAGATCTTTTAGCCTCCTTCACGTTGTCAGACTGACGTGATTTCTTATTTAACAAGGGGGTGATACATTTTTCCACATAGGACCAGGTTGATTTGAATAGTAAATCATCATTTTAAAGCACCTTTTTAAATTTACTCAGGTTTTCTTTGTCTGATACTGAAATTTGTTTGCTGATCTGAAACATTTAAATGTGACGAGTCAGCAAAATCTGAAGAAATCTGTAAAAGGGGCAAGTACTTTTGTACAGTCCTTTACCTTCTCTGACATACATTCGTGTTCATTTGATAACAGATTATTCAACCAGCATGTTAAAAAAAAAAAAAGAAAACTATTGTTACAAAACATCCTATCTAGTTCACAAAACCATAATTGGCCAATTTTCAATAATTTGCTCATAATAATGGCACAACACACATTTACAAATACAGCTAATGTAGGGACTCCGCTCTACAAAACATTCTGATTTTGCAGCAGAATACCTCTGTCCAAAAAACTGTTTTTGGGCAAAGTTTTCAAAAGTTTTGGCACATGATTACCCATGTACTGATTATGTTTTGCTTTCTGTTTGATTTGTAATCACATCATTTGAAGAAAGCTGCTAAGGTTTTTGCCAGTCACTGTAGATACTTGTTCTTAAAATGCATAAATATTTAAAATTGTGGCTATGGTACCAAATCGTTCTCTCCAAAAGCACAAGTCTGTAATAAAATAAAATAAAATAAAATAAAATAAAAAGCTTCTGCCATCTTTTTCTAATCACAAATGCATTCATATAGATTTAAAAACTAGAATTTTCTTTCAAATATGTTTATTATACATGGAATTAGTTTAACTCTGATCTAGTCTAGTTTAACGATAAATATTTGATCAACCTGGTAGCCCTTTACATTGCTCAATACCCATGAAGTAGCCCTCGGCTTCACAATACCGGTAGTTGGTGACCCCTGGTATATACCATATTGCATCATCTTATATTGTATAAAATAATGAAATAGAATTTTATAGGGATATTCATGCACAAAGTACTTTACAGAGGATCCAGTATTCATGCACACACTCACCCACCCTTTGCTGGTAGTAAACAACATCAGTAACCACAGCTACCATAAGGCAGTATGACAGAGGTGAGGCTGCAATTTTGCGCCATCAAACAGGCAAGCTAGGAGAAGTGCCTTGCCCGAGGACACAATGACAAAGTAACCCAGCAGTAGCTAAACCCTTCGATTGCCAGACAACTGCTTCATACTATGCATTGTATTGCCTGCCTGATATCACGTGTATTGTATCGTATTGTAGTGAATCATTTTGAATCACATCATAATAATTGTTTAATTGTATTGTATTTTTTTGTATTGTATTGCATTGTATCATACAGCATTAAATTGTATAGCATTATATTGTATTGTTCTCCATTGAATTGTATTGCATCATATTGTACTGTATATTATTGCATTGCAATTCATTGTGTCATACAGCATCAAATTGTATTGCATTATATTTTATTTGACTGTATCAAATTGTACTGCATCTTATTGTGCGGTATCAAGTTGTATTGCATAGTATGATATTGTATCCCATCATATTGTACTGCATCATGTTGTATTGCATTGTATTGTGCCGTACTGTATCCCACAGTGGCGGGCCGTGACTTTCACCTCTGGGCCTTCAGTGATTTCCTCCGCAGTTCAACCTAAATTAATACGCCTCATAATACCATCAATCTGACGCCACGGCTACAGAATTCATATAAAATCAACATACACATTACATCACCCTTATTATAGGCTGGTCAACAACGCACATTATTGGGCAGATCAGAACCAAACCGGGTCCGGGTCTGTTACGCTGCGGTATCACGCGCAGTCTGACCACTAGCGGTGCTGCTGTACAGCTCATATGTTTCAGCTCAGTGACACGCTACAGGTGATTGACTACTAATGAAATAAAATGATAAAAACACAAATAAAATGGTTGAACTCACCAACACGGATCTCCTCCACATTATAGCTCCAAACATTAAATCCATCAACACTGGCATTTCCAGCTTTATAATCCCAGCGTCTCTCTGAAACGGCCACGGTAATTCCTTTTCTGAAATCGACGGATAAAGAGTTTTTCCCAGTTGGGACAGGATCCTTTCTCCTCCTTTAGCCATCCTGGGTTAAAAAATACACCGATAGCTGTCGGTAGCTAACGAATCTCCAAGTTTAGTTCAGATACCGCCGCCTTTGGACCAAAACAAGGCTGTAACCAATCACAGGGCACGTTCCTGTCATCTTCTGCCTAAGCCCAGCTAGCTGGCCTGAATCGGTCAGACTCGAGAGCTGATTGGCTATCGCAACTGATCATCTCTGCAGGCTGAAAGCGGACCGGGGCCTGCTCTGTTGATTCTGAAGGTCCTGAGAGAAGCACTCGGGCGTAGAGCCCCCTAGTGGCAGACTTCAATCTGCCTAACAACACAAGCAAGCTGAAATTTGATTGGACAACACCCTACCTTGGTATTTTAACACTGGAAGCGGCGCAACCAAGTGTATATAATATGATATAAAGAGAACAGACCAGGGAGAACATTTTTATTTAATAATATTAACCAAAAGAAAAATACGTTTACTTTTCTGAGTAAGTTTAGGCCAGCAGAGCAGGCCTTGCTGGCCCTGACGGCCCGCCACTGGTATCCCATCATATTGTACTGCATCATGTTGAATTGCATCATATTGTTTGATATTGTATCCCATCATATTGTACTGCATTGTATTGTACTGTATCATGTTGTATTGCATTGTATTGTACCGTATTGTATCCCATCATATTGTACTGTATCGTATTGCATCATTTTATATCTCATCGTATCACATTGTATCATAATGTATCAAGTATTTTGATGTTCAGCGCTCACCATCATCAGGAGAACACTGAACAGTGGTGCACTTAGTCTTCCTACTTTGAGGTTATTTGACTGAATACCAAGTTTAGCTTAAACATTATAATTTAATGTGCGTGCACGCACGTACCATGCATATATAACCCTGCACCACATACCAAAGACCTGCATCTCATGATGCATAAATTAAGATTTGTGGGACGACAACTATATCTGCATGAACATCTGTCCAGAATATTCTCACAGTGAGAGAAAAGTCCTGAAGAAAACACCATCTTCAAAGCGGTAGCGATACAGAATTTTTCATCTATATTTTAAGCATGTAGCACAGCAAGGTTCTTAAATGTTGCACCTCAGAACATCAGAAATATGCGCCGTGCATGCTCATAACACGGTGGATGCAAACATGCTTTGTGCCTGATCCATCAGCTCCCTTTTCATTTGGCATGCACATGCATATCTATCCTCTCTCTCATCTCTCCGTGCAGCAGATGGACGTAGAGGTTTGAACAGTTGGGACTCAACGTTGGGTAATTGTTATTGCGAGGCTGCAAGCAGAAGGATGTGTGCTGCTGATGAAGTGTTATGATTGCGAAGACCGGTGCTCGTGGCCGATGCGTAGCGGAAGCGATGGTATGTCAATGCTTGAAAAACTTGATTTCCTGTATGACTCTCCTGCCCACATTCGAGTGTGCAGTCCCTCGTCGGCTCTCTAAAACACTCACACTCGAGGACACACACTTGCCATTTCTGCATAGTGGTCAAGGGGGTGTATATCCAGGCTTCGCCCCCTGGGGTGGTGGATAGATAGATGGAGTTCCTTTTAAAATTTATACGTGAAAAAATGTTCTTAGAGGAAGAGGAGTGGTAGCGTGAGAAGATTAATTCAAAACAGGAGGCCATAGAGAGGCGTTTGGCACCATTGGTGATTTAAACCAAGCCTTGCGGTGTAAAGTAGCGCCACTACATCTTCACTGCATAAAACCGCCTGCTCCTTTACAGAAAAGTCTCAGACTTCCCACCACCTCTACACACAACATGTGTCAAGATCAAGAGAAGAAGAAAAAGGGAGCTTGAGCTCTTTTCTCCTTCTTCTGTTCTCCCCAGAGACCCGGGAGTCGTAAACTATGTCCGGCTAAACACTTTCTGCTCTCCGGGCAAACGTTCGAGGACTTCTATGTGTGTGTGTGTGTGTGTGTTTTGGTTTCTCTCTCATCTCCCTGAGCCCTGACCTCCATTACTGCCAGCTGACCTGCCTTTTCCATCTTGCTCTCTTGTTCACTTCACCCCCCCTCAAACACATTTGCACACACACGTTGAGTGATGGACCAGCAAAGCGCTGCAACGCTGTTGTGTGTGTTCCATCAAAGTGTATGCACGCTCCAGAGCGCACTAAATTAATGTATTACCAGGACTTTACATTCCACATATCAAACTCCAATTCACATATTTGCTAACACAAGCAAATTACCATGCATTTCTAACATGCAACGCCAAAACCACCTGGGGAAGCCGTTCGCCGCAACGAATCTGATCTTTGCATATGAGCTGTGTGTTTCTTTGTGGGTTTTCCGAGTGTGTATGGAGCTGGCACTCCAGTGGCCAGTTGCTCAGCGGCGAAACGTGAGCTTGCCTTTAGATTGCTGTTTA
The DNA here is from genome assembly GCA_006937965.1 of Callopanchax toddi. Taxonomy (NCBI): domain Eukaryota; kingdom Metazoa; phylum Chordata; class Actinopteri; order Cyprinodontiformes; family Nothobranchiidae; genus Callopanchax; species Callopanchax toddi. Next base: position 2,089,702 of record SSNR01000014.1, read on the forward strand.
ACAAGCCAGCAGACAGAGCATATTGGCTCTGGACGGACAGAAACTCCCGCTGGGAGAAACGGAGAAAGTGAGGAGAGGGGGAGGAAAGGCGAAGCGACAAGAGAGGGGAAAACTGGGCAGAAAGGCTAAGAGATGTCGAGAGGGAAGCTTGTGTTGCAGCAAGAGTCGCAGTGGACCATTTTTCTACGCGGTGAGTTCAAGTCCCAATCAAAATCGTATAAACTTCACAACACTGGGATAGATGGGTTTCCAGTTTCACACCATTTTATTCCTTTAGTAGTGGTTCCTTAATGGGTTTTGATAAGCGGCTAAGTGTCAACACAACCACTCACAGGCACATCCAGTTCTTTAATGTGGGTCCGTTCTACAAAGTCATCAAGTAAGAAAAAAATAAATAAGTTCACTGCCAAGAAGCTCCAAATTCGGAGAATTGAAATAAAAACTACTTTTACGAAAAAAAAACTAAACACGAATTTAAGTCTTTTAAATGGGATTGCAACATAAAATCATGTGTTTTACATGTTCATTTAAAATTTGTTCCAAATTTACAAGATTTAGAAGATATTTCCACACGTACCGTTAATGGGTAGAGTTAGGGGTAAAGCCAATATCTCACTGGGCAGTGACTCAGAGACACAAAGCTGTGAGAAAATGATCAAATTCTCACTAATATTTTCAGTACTTTGTATATTTCCTGACAATCTTCTGCCATCAAATAATCGCCACCTGGTGAGAAAACCTGCGGGACAGTTTCACAGCAATCCACACCTCCAGGAATGTGACACCTTTTGAAGGGAGGGGGGAGTTATCTGGAACTGGCTCGCATTAAAAAAAGCTCGCTGTTCGATTAAAAGCCTGCTGCTTTGAAATTTTCAGTTCGAATTGAAAATGCTCCTTTAATGAGAAGTGAAACATGTTTGGAAAAAGAAGAAGTCCTCACCAGCAATTTTGTTTAAAACTTTTTGTCTCGAGAAAGTTTCACCCCTTCTTTAACAATCCTCATTTTGGTTTGGTCAGAAAACTACAATAACTGCAAGATAAACGTAGAGAAGAGATGGTGAACAAACTAAGAATAAGATTAGGGTAAATACCGAATAAACTGACATAATCAGGACACTTTGTGGCTAAATTCCAACCAGGAATTTTGCATGACTATCGCAAATTTTGGGACTTAAGCTATCTGACCCATGCGACCCAGGCTAACTACTTCCAAAGTGTCATTTATACCAATTCAGTGGAATCCAAATTAAAAACTTGCACTTTAAAAAAACAAAAAAATGTTGATCTCCAATTAGTTGCCAACAGTCAAAACCCAGTGAGATACTGGCTTTAATTGGGACAACTCCCCTAAAGACGCTATTGGGATTGGACCAATGGTGCAATGGAATTAATGTTGATATTATGGAAACAATGTCAACAAAATCACATGACCCACAAATAAAAAGGCCATGCAAATAAATTAATAATAAAAGCGTTTAATTTTATTGCTTTGATTTCAAATTATTTTTCAGTATTTTTTTGTGTTTATTCATTCATTTCTATTCCTTCTTATTCCACGTTCAGCACTTTGATAAGTGCTCGGTTTTTTAAAAGTGCTTTATAAACAAAGTTAGCTCAGCGTGGCTAAAACCAAGTATTAACATCGGTGATCATAGAATCTTTAAGAATAAGCATTTGGATATAAAATTTGAATATTTTGATATGAAGTTGGGGATTTTTCATCAAATAATTGTAAATTCATAATTTAATCTTTGTCATTTACATGTATAGGATCTAAAAAAAATAGTGTTGTGAAAAAGTGTTTCTTTTGTTCTGTATGTTTGTTACATTTAAATGTTTCAGTTCATCAAATAAATTTGAATATTAGGCAAAAATAACACAAAATGATGTTTTCTAAATTAAAAAAAGAATCCTCAACTTTAACCAAGCGAGGCTTGCACTTCCTTAGATGTTGTTTTGCGTTCTTTTGTTCCGGAATTTCCTTAAAACAGGACGTGATGTGTTGCTTTTTGAGATCTTTTAGCCTACTTTCAGTTTTCAGACAAGTTCTATTGAAGTGATTCCTTAATTCTACAGGTCTGGCATTAATCAGGCCTGGGTGTGGCTGGTGGAACTGAACCCAGCTTCCAAAAAATATGGGTAATCACAATTAATTCATGATTTAATAAAGGGGGCAATTACTTTTCCACATAGGACCAGGTTGGTTTGGATAGCTCTTTTCACTAAAACTAAAACATCAAATAAAAAAGTTTTTTTTAATTTACTCAGGTTATTTTTGTCTGATACTGAAATTTATTTGCTGATTTGAAACATTTAAATGTGACAAGTCAGCAAAAACAGAATACATCTGAAAGGTGGTGCCTTCTTTTTCACATCACTCTATGTGGTAGAACTCACATGCACACAAAATGACTGAAATCTGATTAATAATATTATTACTGGGTAATAATTGTAACTGTTTCCCAAAATCTAAAACCAATGAGCAGCTTGATGTCTCCTAACAGACCAACAAGCAGTGATTCTATGAGGGGAAATTTCACAACATGTCATAATTTTCACATCTAGAGAGGCTTTGCTAACCCGAAAAAATAAATAAATAAAAGAGCTGCATTTCAGCTTTCAGATGATGATTTTCTCAGAAAATATTTAGCTCTTTTTACCAACAAAATACCAAACTATTGACAATTTTACATCATGAGCTGAAAAAAGTAATTCTTTCATTTATTTACTATGAAAACGAGGAGAATATGAACTGGTGCTAAAATCTGATCTTAAATTACACTTTAGGAAAAGTTGAACATTTAAGAAAAGGAGAAACATCTGATAATTTCCTGGCGATCTTCTACCAGGACAATTTTCTTTAAGAGTACGAACATTTCCATTTCCTTTGGCTCCTTTAGTGAGATGCTGCTGCATCATAGGTGCACAAAGGAGCGTTACCGTAGATCCTTCCTTTCAGAAGCTGTTAGACTATATAACCATCACTGTCTCTTGTCTCGTCTTCTTCTGCCTATCTGGGTCCAGGTTGCGGGACCCCAAGGCATTCCTGGTCCAGATTGAAGATGTATTTTCTTCAACGTGACCTACGTTGACCTGGGGGCCTCCTGCCAGCAGGACATGCCTGAAACACCTTCTTGGGGAGGCGTTCAGGAGGCATCCTAACCAGATGCCCGAATCAACTGACTCCTATCGATATGAAGGAGCAGTGACTCTATTTCGAGTCTTTCCCGAATGTCCGAGCTCCGCACCCTATCCCTAAGGCTGAGCCCGGCCACCCTGGGGAGAAAACTCATTTCGGCCGCTTGTATCCGCGATCTCGTTCTTTCGGTCATTACCCAAAGGGTAGGATTGGGAAGTAGACCGACTGGTAAATCGAGAGCCTTGCTTTCTGGCTCAGCTCCTTCTTCACCACAACTGATTGGTTCAATCCGCCTGTCGATCTCCCGCTCCCTCCTTCCCTTACTTGTAAACAAGACCAAACTGTAAATGCGAACCAAACTCACACTCCTCTGGTACAGGGACTGAATGGCCCTTAAGAAAAGACCATCCACCCCATACTCCTGGAGCACCCCCCACAGGGTGACCCTGGGGACACGGTCATAACCATTACTGCTCCCAACAAACTCAATAAGTGTTTATATCCGTGTTGTTACTTGAACAAGTTTTATACACAAACATATTTGCACATGTGGTACTTTTTTTCTACTCAGTCCTTCAATAACAAGAATTCTATTCAGTTTTATTGTTCTGTGACTCAGAATCTGAGTATGCAATTTTTAAATGATTTCACAGTATTTTTTTAATGCCATACTTTCCCCCTTATTCTTATTTCCATTTTTTTAATACATTTTTTACCCTTGTGTGAATCTGAATATTTTGACATACCTGTCCCTTTGCCGCTAATACACCTGAATTTCCACACTGACAGACAATACAGGTTATTTCTATTCTATTCTATGAAAATTCAGATTTTATTCTTTTTTTTAAATGGTATATTTTGCTGTATTTTTACTGACATTTTGAATACATATAACCATTTTAAATACTAAATGGGCCAATTACCAAATAAAATATAGATTTTTCATTTTAAATAAACCTTTTTTAAACTAAACAAATTGTAATGTGAAGTTTTAAGGCATTCTAACTGAGACATTCCAAAATCTCTCAATAAGTACAATATGCAGTTTTGTAATCAAATAAAAAGCAACACGGAAAAGTAGAGAAAATTGACAAAAATGAGGCATTAGAGTTGAAAATTCATTTTTCTCCATTCCCTCTATCCCTCCTGGCTTCCAATAAAGCCACATCTCATATAAACTAGTGCTGTTTTATTTTTAATAGAGTCCTGTTCAATACATGCGCTGCTGAAGAAAGAAACTGTTTATTACGAGCTCCGACTCTGATGGAGCTCTCGTAAGAATTTACCACCAAATGCACAATCCCACAAAGAAACAACTTTGGCCGTGTCGCCGAGACTTTTACAGCTCCGGCACGGGTGGGGGCGTGAATACAAACAGACACAAATTGTGGCGTCATAAATACTCACATCCATGAACTCCACGTTGGCTTTTGGACCCGTGGTCTCGTTGAGGATTTTTATAGCGACGGGGATCTTCACCGTCTCACCTTCAGGGACCCAGATGCCCTGAAATATACAAGCAGATGCCATAAACGCACGGCTTTAAGTCCTAATAAACATGCCCAAACACACACAGCCATGACCCCGCTGCCTTTGATTAGTGGTGGTTGGGTTTAATGGCTGCTGCCCAGCAGGTGTGATCCATCTAAATCGGGTTTGTGATGTTGACTGAAGCTGTTCTGCCACGGCTTGGTTGTAAGCTGGAATCAGGGGTGTCAGACTAGGAAGGGATCTGCTGCTTGCCGGAATACCACGATTGCAACTTCTGAGTGTCTGGTCCGGTGCCTCCAAAGTCTCACAAAGTCACGTGTCTCACGAGGGTTAGGCTAACCCAAAGTGGCTAGCTGTTATGCTAGCACTGGAATGCTTTTAGCTCATGATTTCTGCTTTTTAAAAAATCTCTCCCTGCTTGAACACAGCTGATTTCTTTGAATGAGTGATGATCCGCTCCAGTAGAAAGTAATGAAGGCTGAGGAGACACTTCAACAGGTAGATTTAGGTGTTTCTGAGCAGAAACAATGGTGCTAACGTTTTCACGGCAGTAATTTAAAACAGACACCAGGGGGAGCCAAAACAAGTAAAACTGCATAGTATCTTTTTAAGACCAGGATGAACGATGGATACGAGTCTGATTATTACCAACCTGCTATTGGTGCTTCTGATTTGATGACATATAAACAATTTTTGATTTTGAAAATGATTAATCTTATAAGTATTACTTAATTCAAGGCATTAACTATAAAAAAAAATCTCAGTGAGGAAGAAAAGTCTTTAAAAAAATCTAGATTTTAGTTGAAAAGTTGACAAAAAAAAAAGTCAAAACCAATAAATGAATAAAGATAAAATGTATTAAAACTAGGGGTGGGAATTTAACGCGCTAATTTCAATTAATCATTAGAAAACAAAAACGCATTAAAAAATTAACGCAATTAAACGCAGCTTGCGTTTGATGCAAGCGGAACTAATAGTCCATAGGGTGGAACTAATGTTTGGCTCAGAGTTCCAGCAGTGTATTGTTTTGTGACGGACGGTTTTACAGTTTCGCGTGTGTGTGACAAACATAAAACTAAAAGTAATAGTAACACTCATAATAAATTGTTCTGTTTTAGGTTTACTGATCTGTGTTCACTGGTGGAGCTAGCGCTAATGCTAACTACTACTAGCCTCGTAAACTAGACAGTCTGTTTTGCTCTGTAGTCTGGCTTGCCAGGTTAAACTACTACAGCTACACATCTCTATTAAATGATGTTTGTACTCCCGTTAAATGAGCCTGTTGTTTAGGACTGGCGTCAATAAACCTGCTAATAAAATAATAAAGTACTGTACTTTTAGATCTGCCCAATTTTAGCCAGGAGTTTATTTTGTTTTTCTACAGTTTTGAATTTATATGCACATCTTTTTTTTTTTTTTTTTACTATTATTTGATTCTGTCCCCCACTATAAATATTTTACATTTAAAAGATTGCTTTTAGGGGCAAATTTTCTTGTACTATTAAAATTGAATTAATTGTAATTAATTAATTAATTATTTACAAAGCATCTAACTAATTTAATACATATTTTTCGAGTCCCGCCAATAATTAAAACAATTTATATTTTCAGATGAAAGTTAAAATACTGTTTCCAGAAAGCACAACCTGTGAGTGCTGCTGGAGCTGAACAGGTTTTCAGTAAACTATAGATAAAACTACCTGAAATCAACAAGGTCTCTGATTGGCTGAACAGCCACTTCTCTCTAACGAAAACAAATGAGCCAAAACCTAAAATTGACTTTAACGACCTTAGTTGTGATTACACAAACATGAAACTCATCAGTGGGCGTAAACTAGATACATTCGTTCAAACAGATTTCCAAAAATAAAATATTTTACGCAACAAAAAATTTAAATAAATGACGTAAATTTAACTTCCGTTATTCTGTCAATTAGGCATTTTTTCAATATAGACATTAAGCTACAATTAACTTTATCTATGTTTTATATAATAGGAAAAATATGCCTGAGAACTATTAATCAAGTGGACATGGGGGCCCACCTAGAAGGTTTGTACCTAGGCCCCAGAATTCTGTCCTACGCCCCTGGCTGGGGCTTTTTTTTTCATAATTTTGCCTACTAACAGTAGTTTGATTCACATAATAAAGAACTCATACTTGAATAAAAACAACTAACTTGCTCTAATGAACTCAAATCTCTGCACAAACCTTGTAGACGGTTCCAAAAGCTCCAGAACCGAGAATCTTCACCCTCTTCAGCTCCGTCTCCTTCAGGATGCGCAGCTGAGCCTGGTTGGGTGCCGTTCCACTGGGAGTCAGAGGCTCAACCAGCTGAGAAAACACACACATTTCAACACATCAGTCCATCTACTACCTGTTTCTGCAGCCAAAACTAACATTTATTCCCTGGTAGGAGCAGAAACCTGTATGATAACTGGGTAAAAAGGAGGCTTAAAGATAGTGGATTAAAGTCATTGCACAGTTGGGTGAAACGCTGTTAAGAAAAAAACTACATTTATCTGATGTTTCATTGAAAGTAAACATAAAATAGTATTTTAAGCGTTTAAAAAAATATATATACATGTACATGCAAACACAACCAAACCTAGATAGACGCCAACATACTTAAACTTTAATAAAATACTTTTGACTTTACTTCCTTTACAGTATATAAAGTTTATTGCAACCATAAAGGAATGAACAGCTTAAGTTTTAAAAATAAAATATGTTGAGAAATTAAGTTTAGGCTAATTTAGAAAATGACATTACTCACAAGTAGGGGTGGGAATTGATAGGTTTTTTATCAATATCAATGCCAATATCAATTCTGCTTATCAATCCAATTCCTTAACAATTCCCNATGTTCAGGACCAGGGACCAGCGCCCTAAGGGTGAAGCCGGCCCTGAGATCCAGAAGATGGTCCCTCCCTTACTGAAGTGGGGATAAGCAGACCACCGCGCACCCCGCCGCAGCCGAGCAGCCCCCCACCGCAGACCCCGACCAGACAGCCCGCTCCACTCCAGGCCCCAGGCAGCAAGCAGAGAACAGGGGTGTGTGAAGACCCCAAGTCTCCCCCCACCTGCTCCAATGTGGTGTTGATGCGTGTTGTAGTAAGATGCTTTTAAAAAGAGTGGGGGGCGGCCCGCCATGCCCCGCCCTGGATCCTAAGTGTCTAAATGCGTGGAGATGGGTAATGACACCGGAGGAGAGGTTAGCCGGCTAGACCTCCCTCCCCCCGGGTATTACTGGGTGTAATTTCTCCAAAGACCCTAGATGCATAATGTAAGAATGGCTGGGGTGGAAGTGTTTAAATTGTGCAATAAAATTGGGCCACAGGACTGCAGAGATGGTGTTCCACACCATGACGTACCCGTGACCCAAAGCCCTGTGTGTGTGGTGATGTGACGGAGCAGAGGGAGGGAAAAATCCGGGGATGGGGAGGCAAGACTGGGGGGACAAGCCCTCCCAGGGGGCCAGCTCCCCCGCTGGCCCCAGTAAGCACCCCCGTTCCCCAAAACCACCCAGGGCAGGGAGATCGCCGGCCCACCCATCCCTTATCAATTCTTGAGTAGTTAAACAAACACAGTAGCTTCATTCATTGAATGCGTTTCAATGCATTCAAACTATTGTTTTCCTGTTTCTCTTTATTATTCCGTATTATACTTGTCTATTATTTTTTTCCCGTACACTTTTTGGCTCGCTTCTTCCACAATTTTCAGCCGATTTCAGCCATTTATGTATCAAAACGCTCAGCTCGTTTAGGACTTTCCTGGAATGACTTTTCTTCTAGATATCTTGAATATTTTTTAAGATATTCAGCTTTTTGTCAAACTTTTCAGCTCATTTAAATACATTGAAATCCTTCAAATTCCTTCAACAAATCTTCCACCTCTTTCAACTTTAACTCCTTCAGCAAACTTCAACCTAGAAACTTCATTCAACCTTTAAACAACTCACAAGACATTCAGCTATTACTGAATGATTCAGCTTGTTGATATCTTTAACCATTTCTGAGAAATGACGAGTTGAACTTGAGGAACATTTCAGAGACGTCAGACAAAAAAAAATCATCAAAAATATAATGAAAAAGATAGGAGAAGAAAGGCAACTAGGTCGATTTCTGAGAGAACCGTAAGTCACACAGACATCAGAGTTACATTTTCTGAAAGCTAACAAAAAACACTAGCAAAACCAGCAACTCGCAGGCAGATCTGGTCCTCCCTCTGATTGGCTGTGGTCCAGATATTCCTTGTGTGCTGCAGTCAGAGAGGTGAGTAATAGGCTAGTCACATGAACAGATGTTGTGTGGATGAGGATATAAAATAAAAAGAATAATCAACTTTTCATCAAGATAAGAGCTGAGCCATCATAACAGCCAGACTGGATTATTGTAATTCACAGGAATCAGCCAGGCATCGATCTCTGGACTCCAGCTGGTCCAAAACGCAGCGGCCAGATTTTTAACAGGAACCAAAAAGAGGGAGCACATTACTCCTGTTTAGCCTCGCTTCACTGGCTCCCGATTCACCAGCGAATCAGTTTTAAACTTCTTTTATTTGTTTTTAGGTCTCTTAATGGCAGTGCTCCTGCAGACACATGTCCCATCTCGCTCCCTCAGATCCTCAGAGCAGCTGGTTGCTCCAAAGGCTAAACGTAAATCCAGAGGTGATCGAGTCTTTTCAGTCCCGGCCCCAAAACTCTGCATGACCTCCCACTTCCTGTCAGACAGGCTCCATCACTTGCGGTTTTTAAGTCTCGTCTGAAGACACACTTTTATTCCCTAGCCTTTAGTCAGGAGTGAGTGGTGACACTAGTTTGTTTTATGGTTGTCTTATGGATTGTTTTATCCTGTTTTTATTGTTTTAACCTTTTTAACCTGTCTTTTACCTGCATCTATTTTACGGTTTTATTGGTTTGGGTATGTTTTATATTTATTTTAGAGTTCAGCACTTTGTTTTAAAGTGCTTTATAAATAAAGCTGCTATGCTATGCTAAAACAATTCTCGAACATAGAGCCATCAGCCTCCCAGGTTAGGTCAGACTCTGCTCACTGGGTCCTTTGTTCTGTTAAAGGCCCCAAAATGACCAAAAGCTATAAACCTATAGACAACATTCCAGCTGTGATTAATGCTCTGCGCCCCTCTACCTGCAGCAAACTGATCATCAGGGGAGGCTGATCAACTTTGACTTCTTTTTTTTTTCATTCAAAAGAAAAAACAAGAATAAACAGAATGTTCATTTAAACACAAAACGAATTTGAATGAAAAGGAGCCGAGAGAATGAAAAATATCTTTTTACAAAACAAAATTCATCAAAATCAATTTCCACCACATTCCTGTTCTAACTTTTAAACGTAGTCACAGAGCCCATCCTGATTTACAGTTTTACTATAAATGACTTTGAATCATCTATTTCCATAACTTTACACCGTTTACAGAAATACTCAACCTTCAGTGCAATATTGTCCTATACTTTATTGACGACAATTACAAGCGAGCACCCCTATCATTTATTAGGCCCGAGCAGCGAAAGCGCGGCGAAGGCCTCTTGTAATTCCTCCGTTTATTTTTCTTCTTCTTATTCTCTTCCCAAATGAATTGGCTTTTTGGAGGCCTTACCATGTTCAAAAACTCACCAAATTTGGGAGATTTGTAGATTCTGGTGAAAATTTACGTATTTTAAGGGCTTCGCAAAAGTCGAAAAAAAAAAATTGGCTCGACAGCGCCTCCTAGAAAATTTCAAATCACCCTCCCCATTGACATTATTTTATAGGAGAGTTATGAAATTTAGTACACTTGTAGAATGTACAAAGACGCACAAAAAAGTCTCTTACCATCATGGTTTTTGTCTAACAGGAAGTCGGCCATTTTGGGTCAAGCATGCCATTTTAGGCTAGTTAGTTTTATTATTTAGCATGTTTTATTTAATGTACCTGTACATCAGTTTTGTCACTCTCAGTGTTTAAAGTGCTCTATAAATAAAAGGTTGATTAAAAAAGTTATTTTGACATTTAGTTTTTTAGAGTGTAAAATGGTTTTATTTAACACATTTAAACAGTTTTGAAAATACATTTCATCTAAAGGCTAAAACTCGGATTATTTCTCAACACTTACATGCAGAGGCGGGTAGAGTACCCAAAAAATTAACTCAAGTAAGATTAACACTACTTCAACATATTTTTACTCAAGTAAAAGTAAAAAGTGGCTGTCCCAAAAAATACTTGAGTATGAGTAAAAAAGTATTTGGTAAAAAGTCTACTTGAGTACTGAGTAACATCCATCTGATTTCTAAAAATGATGTCATCAGCCAGACAAAAATATAAAGTTTTGGGGAAATGCTAGTATCTTAAAGGCTAAAATTAAAAACACTGATACAAATACATAACATGATATCGAATCAAAACATTTTAAGCAGAAGAAACACTTTTCAAAGTATTTTTTAAAATATAATGCCACAATTTAATAGAGCTAGCTATGTGGCTATAAAGCTAGCTAGGTAGCCATCTAATTAGCCAATTTAGCAAGCTAGCAGTAGCTATGTTTAGCTTTTGTGCAAGCTAGATAAAGATAGCAAGCTAGCTATAGAAAATGAGAGTAGGAAAACAAAGCTGCTGCAGAAACATGTGGTCTCCTATTTTTGTAAAAACATGTTTGTTTTTCTGTAAAGTTACTCACAGTAGGTAGAGGATTCAGAGATTTTACTCAAATAGGAGTAGTGATACTTAACAAAAATAATACTCAAGTAAGAGTAAAAAGTACGGTGAAGTAAAACTACTCATAAAGTAATTTTTTTTCAAAAAGTTACTCAAGTAAATGTAACTGGTTACTACCCACCTCTGCTTACATGTTTTGTAAATCAGCTGATTATCTATCAGTGGATGACGTAATGATCCAGGGTTTCTTATTGGTTAAAAAACATGTATTCCCAGCTTCCAAAAAAGCTGCATTCTGGGGGGTTTTTGCTTGACAGCTCAAATTTCCCATCTATTTCTAATCATCAAAACAGTTTTTTCCCAACTAAAGTCAAAATATTAAGAATTCATTCAAACTTTGGACTTTTTTCTAATGTAAATAGTTACAAATCGGTCAGTTTTTTTGCATTTTTAATCCGAAACACATCTTAAAATCAGGTGCAGACTGTTCTGCTCCATTAAAAAAAAAAAGAAGGTACGGTTTGTGCTGCAGTCGTTAGGACTTTACCACACACACACGCTTATGACCAGATAATTTAGGGTTGAGAAAGGGAAGTTGTTGTTTTGTTTTTTTTTTGTAGAACTGGCAGCCTGATTTCAGGCTGCTATCACAGTCGACAAAGAGCAGCAGCTCACCAGCTGTGCACATACAAAACAATTCCAATTCATGGGTTTGACAGGCCTCCTCCGCGCTGCTTCCCTGCCAGTAACAGCTGACAGTGAACAGCATCGCAGCAGCTGGCCCGGTCACCCGCCTCGCCGCTCCACAGAGCCCCGGCTAAAACACACACAAAGGGCGGGAGCCGGCACCTGCAAGAAAACCCCCGCTCTCGAGCATCTCAGGTCACTCGATGCACAAAGCGGCACACACATGATCAGACACACGCGAAAAAGCCAATACCTCTGATCAATACGCGTCTTAATGAGCGATCAGCCTATCGAATCCCTCGTTCGCCGCGGTTTATCAGCAGTATAATCACCCAGCTCGACCGCGGCCATCAAACATTATAATGAGGCCATATATCAGTCGGTCAGCCGTACCAGCACTTACTCAATGTGATATAAAACCATCAGCACAATAGGACTGGCAGTTGCCGTGCCAGGCGGGTCTGCAGAATGGATGACATTGCCTGCAGCGTGGCAATGACATGTCGTTTAATGGCTACTGTTATAGCCGGGCCTGAAGGCGCGGCGTTAAGCCTGCCGAGGTGTCGCTGCTGGAGGAGAGTTAGCAAACAGCGCAGTGGAGGGGAAATAACCAACAAAGGAAAAGGAAATGGGAACATGTTCAACGCACTAATGTTTCAGATCCATGCGAGAAACTGGAAAAGTCTAAGTTGTCTTTGCTTTTCGAGGACTTTCTTTAGATGAAAAAATAAAAACTAGATCTGAGGCTTAAAAGTAACCAAACATTAAAATAAAGGAGTTATACTCAACACCTATGTAGGTCCAATCATTGAGTCTGTCACAGGAGTCCAAGTTTATGTCAATAATGAGTTGTTCTCATTCCCCAGAGTTAGTCATGGAGTTCCTCAGGGTTCAGTACTTGGTCCAATACTCTTTACTCTGTAGTTAGTGAGTAATGACCCTTGTTCTAGTTCTGCTGGAGGCTTCTTCCTGTTTCTTTATGTATCAAAGTTTTATAAATGTTTCAAATGATAGTTCACTTCTAAACTATGATACATGAGTAGGGCTCCAAAGCACTTCTTCTTAAGTCCATCCTTCCTCCTATAGACCCATATGAATTGGGGACCACAACATTTTTTAAGCCAATAAAATTTCAATTCCCACATTGTTGGCTGTCAATCAATGTGTATGTGCAAACCTGTAAAGGTGGGGCAGCGCACGGGACACTATTTCTTTAGTTGCCATACCGGAAGAGCGTGGTCATGGATAAATCGGAGCAAACTTTTGCTAAAAAGTTAGTCATTCTATGTGTACTAAGGGCTACTAAGAAAAGTCCTGTGACTTAACACATTAGAGACTGGAGTGATGTGCGTGCACAATTGTAGCGGTGTGGTTAGAGGCAGGGGAGGCCAGTGCCCCCCTGACAACAAGCTTGGCCCCCCTGTGGCCCCCTGATAAGTGCTGAGTGTTTTTGAATGTGCCCCTCTAAAAAAGCACCTGGCCCCACCTCTAATGTTGGTCTAGAACCACCACTGGTTAAAGGGAGCGTGAGGGGGGAGAAGGGATGTTTTAGCCTCGGTACGCTGGATTCCAAAAATTCTCTCTCACTGAAATATTTCAGCTTTAAATGGGAGTCATTCCTTCCCACTGGTGCCCATTGCCCCATGCTTGTGCCAAAGATTTGATGCAGTCTGCTGGCTTCCTTAGAAAAGACGTTTTACGAACTGCCATGTTAGCCATCCATCCATTTGACCGACTGACCAATTATCTGTTCATCCATCCATCTTTCGCTGCTTGTCTAGAACAAGGTCACTGGCAATACAGTATGTCCCACACCTTTCTCTGCACAGCAAACTCATCTAGTTCATCAAAAGGAACTTTTAGGTGTTTCGAGGCCAGCAGTGAGGAGGACCCAGTCTAGTCCTGGTGATGAGTAATCTCTCCAGAAAGTCCTAGGTCTGCACTGAGGTCTCTCCTGGACTGGACATGTCAGAAACACCTCTTATGGAAGGTCAAATACACCTCAACTGGCTCCTTTCAATGCAGAGGAATAGAGTAGAGACAATAATAGAGTTGTCCAAGAAGCTCATTTCAGCTGCTTGGATTTGTGATCTATTGGTCAATAGCCACAAGTCATGACCACAAGTTCACCCATGAACTTCTTCACCTGGAGCAGAAGTCCCAACAATCTCAGAAGGTATGATGTCCAGAGCAGCTTTTGCTCCCAGTAGGATCTTCTAGGACAAATCGGGACAAACTGAAATTCAGAAACCCTGGTGATGACAACTTCCAGAAACTAGGATACCTCATCCAGACCAGTGACACCAGGGCCTTGGGATTCAAGCCTTGGGGAAAGGCTTGTTGGAGGGCGCCTGGTGATCAGACCACCTACATGAGACCACCCTCCTGTAGACCCACCACCTACAGGCGACCTTTGAAGGAACCAGTACTTTGTGGATCAGGTGAGAGTTGGTGGCCATGGCGATCCAAAACTGGAGTTTTATTAAGCAGAATAGAGGCTAGACTCCTGGACTTGACATGAGGCGGACTTTGTTGCAAACTAGCAATATTTACCAAACTAAAGTGAACCAAACATCATCCTCCTGGGTTTGAATCCTGATAATATTCTGCTTCCCTTCAAACCTCCGAATGAGGATTTTGTGTCGTTTTCTGTCATCAGACTTTCTTGATGTGACAGCTTATTGACACAAATGCATGTCATTAGTGAAGAATAAGCTAAAAACAATGTTTTCAACTCGTACAGACTTTAATATAGTGTGTCAGTCATTACGTTTTCAATGGGATTGAACACTTTTTCTATCAAAGAACATGATGTAGCACTGTGTTAATGTACTATCGTTACTGTGAAGTAAAACAGGTTTAAACTAGATTTATAGGTTTAATTTGATACTTTTAAAGTTGATTTTATATTTCATTTCTTGTAGCTAGCTCTTTAACTGCGCTCAATTTGAAGAAATAGACCAGACTAACAAGCTAATGGCTAATCTAAGCAACTATTATCCAAAACTCATATAAGTGTAAAAGTTTAGAAAATAATATTTCCTTAATTGACTGAATAAAAAAAAAAACCTTTTATAAGACAGCTGTAATTCACTTTGTAGCATGACTAGCCAGAAGCTAACAGCAGCGACTAGCTGTTAGCTTCTTGTCCCTCCAATTTTAGGTCATTCAAAAAATATTTGCTTACAACTTTTCCACAGAAACCCACTTTAAAAGTCAGAGCTTTCACTTAAAGTTCCTACTTATTTAACAGCATGCTGCTATTTAGCCATAAAGAATCATTTGCACCTGTTTGCATGTGCATAAACTGCATAAACAAAAGGAAAACAAGTGCAGTTGCAGGAAGAGAGCGATGGAGGGGGTGTGACAGAAAGAGATGAGGCGGAGGGTGGCGTCGACGGAGCCGTAATAAGAGCAGATGGTGACAGGCTGTAGCTGTTATTGTTTCATTAGGACGAGGCTGGACTGGACAGAGCGGAGAGCTCTATTAAACACAATACAGACTCAAGGCCAGGAAAACTCTCTTGAGCTTACACACACACACACACACACTCGCCATGCCACTTTATTTACCAGCTAATAATGCACAGTGCCTCTGCCAAATGAGCTTCAGTGGCGGCGGCGCAGACAGGATGCGGCTGCTTCATTGGACAAATAAGCGCTAGATTTGAGCCTCGAGCTAGAATACATTCGCGGAATTACCGAGTATTGAATAAGTAAACAGAGTCTTCAAACAGAAAGTTGCTGTGAAAACCCTCGGGTGCGTGCGTAAACGTCCACATTAGCCATTCAAGTCGCTAGCTTGGTCCTGCTTTGTAATTGAAACACACTGAGGTGAAACGACGTCGTCACGCTACAAACCTTCACCTGAAAGCAAACGCAGGAAGTGCATTTAGGGGGAACCGTGGTTATGGATATAATAGCAGCTACTTAAAAAACGGCACTAATTATTCAATAAAATGAAGGTGTATTCCTTTTTAAATGTGAGATATATATTTATGCAACAATGACCATCGGGTATTCAAGTAGCATCATTAAAAATAACAAATACAAAACGAAGTATTCCCTTTAACCCCGTATTAAGAGGAAAAAAGCTATTACACTAATCTGGTTCTTTATTAAAAAAAACAAAACATTCCTTCACATGTGACTGACCACAATTTTTGGTTAAGTTTCGAAGGCTAAAGCAGGCTAAAAGATCTCAAAAAGCAACACCCCATTCCCCGTCCTAATAAAATCCAAGAGCAAAGCACCCCAGACGCACTGCAGGCCTCACTTGGTTAAAAGCACAAAACTTCTGCTGCCCAAAAACATCACAAAGACCCATCTCACATTTACCCAGAAACACCTTGATGATCTGCAAAAATGTTTGGAAAGGTTTTCTGTGGACTGATGAGAGAAACTGCCCAAAAACATGAAAGGAACCCTATTTAATCAGAGTCTGGTATCTAGTCAGTTAAACCTAGTTATCTTAATTTGGTAACAGAAGGGGTTTTTAATTGGTAGCATCTGTTTTAGTGGCAATAAAAACAACAACAGGTCCAACAAAGAGGCAACAAGAAGAGGACCCCAAAAACAGGTATGGGTTTGGAGGTTGAGGTCTTAGATAATTTTCCTTTCTCATCTTTTCTTGACTGCTTTTCAGTAGTTATGCATTTGACTAGGGTCAGTGTCACTGCTGGTAGTGTGGTGTCATGCCTGGACATTACAGAGGTCACACAGGAAGTCTGACTCCAACAGGATGGAGCTTCAATAACTTCTATTACTAGAAGGTCTGCTGTGTCTCCAAGTGGATGTATGGATAGATGGGAGGATGGAAGCAAGGATATATGCAAGGAATATTTGACTGATGAATAGATGGAGCCCTGCGATGGACTGGTGACCTGTCCAGGGTGTCCTCTGCCTCTCGTCCCTTCACTGCTAAAGCTATGCATCAGCTCCCTGTGAACCTCTGTGGAGGATGAAGTGGCTTCAGAAATAGATGGATGGATAGATGAATAGAGAATGGATGAAGTAAGGATGAATATGTGATTGATGGATGGATGGATAAACGAATGAAATAAGAATGAATATATAATTAATGGATGGGTGGATGGATGAATATTTGATGGATGGATAAATAAAGGATGCATATTTGATGGATGGATGAATGAATGAAGGATGAATATTTGGTGGATGGATGGTTGAATGAAGGATGAATATTTGGTGGCTGGATGAATAAAGGATGAATATTTGATGGATGGATGGATGAATGAATGAAGGATGAATATTTGGTGGGTGGATGAATGAATGAATGGAGGATGAATATTTGGTGGATGGATGAATGAATGATGAATATTTGATGGATGAATGAATGAAAGAAGGATGAATATTTGATGGATGGATGAATGAATGAATGAAGGATGCATATTTGATGGATGGATGAATGAATGAAGGATGAATATTTGGTGGATGGATGAATGAATGAAGGATGAATATTTGATGGATGGATGAATGAATGAAGGATGAATATTTGATGGACGGATGAATGAATGAAGGATGAATATTTGATGGACGGATGAATGAATAAAGGATGAATATTTGATGGACGGATGAATGAATAAAGGATGAACATTTGATGGATGGATGAATGAATAAAGGATGAATATTTGATGGACGGATGAATGAATGAATAAAGGATGAATATTTGATGGATGGATGAATGAATAAAGGATGAATATTTGGTGGATGGATGAATGAATGAAGGATGAATATTTGGTGGATGGATGGATGAATGAATTAAGGATGAATATTTGATGGATGGATGGATGAATGAATGAATGAAGGATGAATATTTTATGGATGAATGAATGAATGAAGGATGAATATTTGATGGATGGATGGATGAATGAATGAAGGATGGATATTTGGTGGATGGATGAATGAATGAAGGATGAATATTTGATGGATAGATGAATGAATGAAGAATGAATATTTGATGGATGGATGAATGAATGAAGGATGAATATTTGGTGGATGAATGAATGAATGAAGGATGAATATTTGGTGGATGGATGAATGAATGAAGGATGAATATTTGATGGATGAATGAATGAATGAAGGATGAATATTTGATGAATGAATGAATGAATGAATGAATGAATGAATGAATGAATGAATATTTGATGGATGGATGAATGAATGAAGGATGAATATTTGATGGATGGATGAATGAATAAAGGATGAATATTTGATGGATGGATGGATGAATGAATGAAGGATGAATATTTGGTGGGTGGATGAATGAATGAATGGAGGATGAATATTTGGTGGATGGATGGATGAATGATGAATATTTGATGGATGAATGAATGAATGAAGGATGAATATTTGATGGATGGATGAATGAATGAAGGATGAATATTTGATGGATGGATGAATGAATGAAGGATGAATATTTGATGGATGGATGAATGAATGAAGGATGAATATTTGATGGGTGGATGGATGAATGAATGAAGGATGAATATTTGATGGATGGATGAATGAATAAAGGATGAATATTTGATGGATGAATGGAGGATGAATATTTGGTGGATGAATGAATGAAGGATGAATATTTGATGGATGGATGAATGAATGAATGATGAATATTTGATGGATGGATGAATGAATGAAGGATGAATATTTGATGGATGGATGAATGAATAAAGGATGAATATTTGATGGATGGATGAATGAATAAAGGATGAATATTTGATGGATGGATGAATGAATAAAGGATGAATATTTGATGGATGAATGGAGGATGAATATTTGGTGGATGAATGAATGAAGGATGAATATTTGATGGATGGATGAATGAATATTTGGTGGATTAATGAATGAAGGATGAATATTTGATGGATGGATGAATGAATGAAGGATGGATATTTGGTGGATGGATGAATGAATGAAGAAAGAATATTTGATGGATGGATGAATGAATGAAGGATGAATATTTGGTGGATGAATGAAGGATGAATATTTGGTGGATTGATGAAGGAATGAAGGATGAATATTTGATGGATGAATGAATGAAGGATGAATATTTGATGGATGAATGAATGAAGGAAGGATGAATATTTGGTGGATGGATGAATGAATGAAGGATGAATATTTGATGGATGAATTAACGATGAATATTTGATGGATAGATGAATGAATGAAGAAAGAATATTTGATGGATGGATGAATGAATGATGAATATTTGGTGGATGAATGAAGGATGAATATTTGGTGGATGGATGAATGAATGAAGGATGAATATTTGATGGATGGATGAATGAATGAAGGATGAATATTTGATGGATGAATGAATGAAGGAAGGATGAATATTTGATGATGAATGAATGAATGAAGGATGAATATTTGGTGGATGGATGAATAAATGAAGGATGAATATTTGATGGATGGATGAATGAATGAAGGATGAATATTTTATGGATGAATGAAGGATGAATATTTGATGGATGAATGAATGAAGGATGAATATTTGATGGATGGATGAATGAATGAATGAAGGATGCATATTTGATGGATGGATGAATGAATGAAGGATGAATATTTGGTGGATGGATGAATGAATGAAGGATGAATATTTGATGGATGGATGAATGAATGAAGGATGAATATTTGATGGATGGATGAATGAATGAAGGATGAATATTTGGTGGCTGGATGAATAAAGGATGAATATTTGATGGATGGATGGATGAATGAATGAAGGATGAATATTTGGTGGGTGGATGAATGAATGAATGGAGGATGAATATTTGGTGG
>SSNR01000014.1:2109490-2150478 GCA_006937965.1 Callopanchax toddi
TGATGGATGGATGAATGAATGAATGAAGGATGAATATTTGATGGATGGATGAATGAATGAAGGATGAATATTTGGTGGATGGATGAATAAATGAAGGATGAATATTTGATGGATGGATGAATGAATGAAGGATGAATATTTTATGGATGAATGAAGGATGAATATTTGGTGGATGGATGAATGGATGAAGGATGAATATTTGATGGATGGATGAATGAATGAAGGATGAATATTTGGTGGATGGATGGATGAATAAACTGTTTTCATTTTTATTTCTTACAATAAACATTTTAGATCTTAAGATGAGAAACTCTGCAAAGTAAAAACAAATTTAAAAGGAGGAAGAGCAAAGTTCTAAAAATGATCCAGAAGTACCACACAGTACTCTATGCACTGTAATCAGTTACTTTTCCAAAGTAACAATCGCAACACTGTTTCTGGATTTGAAAACAACTTTTTAATGACAGGAATCTGGACAGGAAGCAGCTAATTTCCGTGATTCCGTCCAGTTTTCCTCCCAGACGCTGAAATCCCTGGAGCTGTCCGGACCCGTGGTGCTGAAACGCTCACATCTCCTACACAAAGCAGGGAAGAGCTGGAGGAAATAAAGAGCTTCTGAGCGCATTAGTCTCGCTTCATTGTACCAAGGGTCAAAGGTTAAAGCTCGCAACAGTGAGGCGACTCCGCCGTTTGTATTTTTCCCTCCGTGTGAAAAGCAATTTGTTTTCCGGGGCCTTCCTTACAAAGGCGCCGTGGCGAGAGAAGGACTTTGTCATATTTGTCTCTATTTTTTTCTCCCCCCTCTTCATTCAAGGTGAGACAAAAAGAAAAAAAAATAAAAGCAGAAAGAGGTGTTAAAAAGACTGAAGCATCCCCCACGAGGGGTGGAAGAAAGGTAACAAAAAAGAAGGTAGAGACACAAGGATATAAATACAAAAAAATAAAAAGCAGGAACAATAAAGAAGGGGACTAGCAGCGTGTTTTGCAAGTCAACACGGCGCGACAGCCTTCACACGTGTCCTTGATATGGAAATAATGGCTCAGATCGCGTTTTGACAGCGTGTACTGGAGGCATCTTTTTCCCCAGTGTGACACGAGAGGTGAGCGCTCTCTGTTTCTTTCTTTTTTTTAATTCTCTCCCCTCGTTCAAACAGCTATGGCAGATGAGAAGAGAGAAAGGGAGTCCCTGAGCTTTCGCTGTCCCAGAATCCCTCATCCAGACATGCTTGATCTCCATCCGCAGACACAGACTCAGCTCTATTAGACGTGTGGAGGGTGAATCCACGCCGGCCGCACGACCAAAGCCTGCCGCGTTGGTTTCATCATCCCGAAACAGCCTCTGGAAACATGACACACACTCGAAGGAGTGTGTTTTTTTAAATATTCGAGGGGTTTCTGCATTCAGCTGGGATTGATTATTTTAGATAAAACATCTGTGCAACAAGCAGAGCTGTTATTTACCTCCTAAGGTTTATTCTGGTGTTGCTCTTTTGTCAAATTAGATCAGCAAACATGTTTAGATTTAAGACAAGAACATTCAGAATGAGATTTTTGGCCTGATCACTTTCACAGAATGGTTTAATTTCAGCCTCATTAGATGGTTTTCCAGTATAAATTGCCTGTTTAAGGTCAAAAGTCAAAGGATCTTTCAGTAGACAGAAGAATTCATGGTTATATCAATTCCAGTAAGTGGTCCAGGTCCTGAAGCAGCCCCAGACCATCACACCACCACCACCATGTCTGACTGTTGGGATGAAAGCATGGACGTAAGTAGGGGGGATGCGGGGTGGTGGGGGGGGGGGGGGGGGGGGGGGGGGGGGGGGTGGGGGTGGCATGTCCCTTTCACTTTTTTAAAGCCTTGTAGTTTTTCCAGTCTAAAAATGTTCCACTATGTTAAATGGATTTTAGGGTTGATATCACAATACTGTTTAAACAGTTCCAGTAGCTTTGAAGTCAAAAGTTCCTTATTATACAAAATTTTCTCTTTTGTCTCGTTGGTTCACAGAAAAATGTCCCAGAAGTCCTGGGGATCATCGAGATGTTAAATCATGACCTCTGACCTAAACCTGAACTGAATGAAGCCTGCAGTGATTTACATGCTTTGTTCTACATTACAGGACGTGTTGCTTTTTGAGATCTTTTAGCCTACTTCATGTTGTCAGGCAGGTTCTATTGAACTGATTTAATAATTTTACAGGTCTGGCAGTGATCAGGGTCGCTAATGAAACTGAACTCAGCGTTCTTTCTCTTTACTCTTATTACTACAACAAATACGAAACAGACTACTGGACACCACAACCTATTAAATGAATGTAGGAATTAATTAAAAAAAAATTTTTTTAATTGTAATAAATAAATAAAATAATTATAATAAAATAAAAAATAATCATATAAACTAAAATTAAATAAAATAAATAGATAGATTGATTAATTAATTTGTTCATTATTATATTTTGTGGAAAAAAAGATTAATTTGCATTTTTGCATGATAATGACCAAGATTATTGAAGATCACTAGGAAAAAAAAATCTATTTGAATAATTTATGCCTATAAAAACATTGCAAAATAAACAATTAAATCACAAGAATACCTTTAGTTCACAGATAGGTAACGAAACAAAACAAAATATTAAATTGATGATTGAATATCAATATACCAACAGATGATAAGTATTATTGCTGTCATGCGATTAAAAAATTGTGCGAAAAAGTAAAAAAAAGCAGGAAATAAAAAAGGGATGAAACTGATCTTACTAATGCTCTTAAAGTCATGAAAGTACTGTTCCCCCGTTCTGTTTTTTTTTCTTTTCTTTGTCTGTGTCTACAAGTTAGTTTGTTTTGTTTAAATTGTTTTTGCGTTGTTTAAACAAAATTGTGAAAAAAATGTCAAAATAAAGAGTAAAAAAAAATTTGTGCGATTAATTAATTATGATCTGTAATTAATTAATTAATTAATCACATTTTTAAGGGTTTAGGAGCTCAGATCAGCATCACTGCTGCGGCAGACTGCATGCAGAAACGGTCAAGCGATTAAAAATACGATTAACACGCTTAAAAAACATAACGCGTTAATTATGGCTGTAATTAATTAATCGTAAATAACACGCTAATCTGACACCCCTAGTGAGTATACCTCATAATAATTAAGCAATATGACTCCCATCAAATATATAGAGATACATATTACTATATGATAATCCTAAAAAAAAAATCTTTTTTTAAACTAATAAAATTGTAATGATAATAACCATATTATTAATAAAAAACAGCAACAATAGGACTGCTACTAGTGCATAAAAAGAACTAAATATTCACATTTACCTCATGATTTATCAAAAGGTGTTGGTAACGTTTCCACATAGTCCCAGGTTGGCTTGTATGGACTTTAATTAATGAAATCTTCATTAGGAAACTGCATGTTGTTTTTACACATGTTTTCTTTGTCTTATATTAAACATTCCCCAGCCTGCAGTCCTAACAGGGCGTTTCAGGCTTTATTCTTAAAGCTCTTATCCAGAATGACCTATAAAGAGATCCGTGCTCAGGGTTTACTAATGTGTTTGTGTACAAGCTGCTGTGAGGGGGGGATTAAACCTACAGCGCGACCTACAGGCCAACCTGCCTCGGGCGCTTATGATTTTATTACGCCTAATGACTTTTACGCTCAATTAGACGTCCGCGGAGAGGAAATGACGAGGCTGCTCGTCTTTATACCCTCGTCTCGTGGAGTTGATGCAGGTAAAATTCAAACGTTGAGAAATGTGCAAAGGGAGCAAAGAGAATCTCCCCCTTCATCCTCGTGACAGAACATTAGCGAATCTGCTTCCCCCCGCAGGTCAAGCTGTTGTCGGAACAGGGCCCGGCTGATTAAGATGGATGTGTGAGGCCGGGATGAGGCAGAAACTGCCCCATGGTCGCCCTCCTCCATCTCAGGCCTGACAGCTGTCTATAACACTCCACCCTCTACCTGTAAATTACACTAATGCAGAATGACAAGCAGCCCGCCGCACTCCTTCGGGCGAAGAAGCGAGTCGAATGCACCGGCGACACGGCTGACACAACCGCTGGGCAGCAACGAGGGACGAGCTTCCTGTAGCACAACAAAAGTGACCAACACAAACTCCACGCGCCCCCTGCTCACCGCTCTTTGACTTTCTCCTGCAAATTTAAAGTCTCCTCTGCCGGCTTCCAAGAAACAGACCTCCTTCAAGGCCAGATCGATGAGCGATGGCAGACATGCATAATTTGAAGAAATAAGTCTTGCGCGCTGCGTGGTTCTGCTCGTTTCAAGGCTCGCCTATCACTTCAGTTTAGTTTACGTGGGGGAAAAAAGAGGCTCCTGAACTCAAAATACCTGGAAAGTTCAGCATCAAAACCCCGAGAATACAATGAAAATGATTTTTTAAAACAGTTTCTGTAATTGTGGCCAAACCACTAAAGTTTAGCATTTAGCAAATCATACGTTTATTATTGAGATGCTCCTGTCTAGGGATGGGCAGATCGATACTCTGGTATCGATACTTCGATGCCCATCAGTCGATATTTTGGAATCGATACTTTTAAAAATATCACAATACCAATGTGCTGACACTAAATGTCCAATTTGTGTTTATTTGTAGGCATTGTGGCCGATTTACTACCCACACTTTTACTTAAACTGCAGTTCTGCTCAAAAACTGCACTTCTACTCTGCTCCTGTATTGCGCTCACTGTATTTGCCCCCTCTCCTCGTCCCTCTCCCCTTTAAACTTGACACTGGCTGCAGAAAATGCAGAAAACGGAAGTCCTGTATGTCAAATTACTGTAAAAACAAACAAACTAAAAACCTTTTTTGTGTAAACCAGGCAATAAGATATTTATATCATGTCCTAAAATGTCAGTTTTTTAACATTTTTTTTGCATTTTTCACTGGAAACAGGCATGTACTTAAATGGACTGGTGCGAATAAAGCAGTCCGTCTCACAGACAGAACAAACAGCAGGTCATAGTGTTTCATTTGCAGTATAATTTCAGACACTACTTCAAAAGATTTTCCCAAGATAGTTGTCGGGATAGTTGGTTTTGAAATCGGATGATCATGGGTTCGAATCCCACTCCTATTGGGTAAATTTTGTACTTGATGACTTGTAAAAGCCTATCTGAAGGTTGTTATCCAGAGACTGCGTACTTTAAACAGGTTTAAGTCTTCTTTAATTCAACAGTATATTTACTGTCGTGTTTCAAGTGTCCTCTTTTTCGAAAATCAAAATATGGTCACCCTAATTTTGAGCCCGTTCTTCATGACTGCAGCCTTCCGGTTTAGGACAGGCAGTAGCAGGAGGCATCGGTTTCAGACAGGAAACATGAAGGTTCACAGGTGAAACGTTAAATCAACTGTTTTTCACTCACAGGTTGTGAAACATGTCAATTTGTGTGATAAAAAAAAAAAAGAAACAAAGTATCGATAATTGTATCGGTATCAATATCGACGTAAAAGTTCCAGAAAATATGAGAGGCACCTGGCTGCAGACACAAGATGGCTGACAAAGATGGCGGACAGCCACTCTCGTACTACCGTACCGGAAGATCTCTACCGGAAGTGACGTATTTCTCCGTACCGGAAGCGAATATCCTTTTTCTAGATTGGCTGTGGGGATTTCAAGCAAGGTCAACAACCCTCCCCCTAACCTAACCCTAACCAATTCCGGTACGGTATACGGAGGTTGCTGTCCGCCATCTTGTGTCTGCAGCCAGGTACTCTTGGAAAATATTAGTATTGTATCAAAAGAAAAAAAAACCCATCCCTAGTCCTGTCTTTTTAGACTCCACCCCCTATAAGCTCTGGCTCTGATTGGTCAAACAATTGACCAAACACAAATATGTTATAATCATAAATTAATGTTTTATCCCTTAAAGTTGCTTGTTTTTGACACAAATACACATCTTT
This sequence comes from Callopanchax toddi, assembly GCA_006937965.1. Taxonomy (NCBI): domain Eukaryota; kingdom Metazoa; phylum Chordata; class Actinopteri; order Cyprinodontiformes; family Nothobranchiidae; genus Callopanchax; species Callopanchax toddi. Next base: position 2,115,417 of record SSNR01000014.1, read on the forward strand.
TCTCCTGGAAAAGTGACTGTGTTTTAAAAAATAAACAGTGGTTTCAAGTTAATTTGAGAGTTCTAAGTGGGTTTGTGACCTGCCAGTTTGTCAAAATGAACTTTTCAGGTCACGCTGACCCAGACAAGACTAGAGGTGGTGTCCAAATGCGAAATTATTTTCTATTTCTGTCCATGGAAATGATGGTTTAACCATTTAAAGGGGACTAGCTGAAATTTAAAAACCAATTCTCCTCTTTTTCTTCTCTTTTTGAATGAGCTTCAGTAAAACTGTTTGATCGTCTCATCAAGACTCCTTCATATTTTCACCACATTATTAAGAGATTTTCTTTAACTTTTTGACATTTTCTTTTATTTTACTTTTTTAACTTTGTAATGGTATTTCTTACTCATTCACTCTTTTTACTTCTTTAACCTTTTAAAATATGTTTAGGTTGCAAATCAAGACTTAATGAATGCACAGCTGATCAAATATGGTCAATGTATAAAAGGTTTACTGTTTTTTAAGTCAATTTTTCATCAACACCTTCTATAAATCTGGATTTCAGACTGGTGGGTGGGATTTCACTTAAAACCAGTCCCAACAGAATTGTACACCTACAGCTTTATCAATTCTTCTTAACAATTCTCTTGCTTTTGGGTTTCCTGAAATTTTACGTTCAGGTACATTTACGCCACACTCTTTGGGACGACTCGAGGGGGTGAAGGCGCTGCAGCAGTTTCGATCCGGACCCAGTGTCGGTTTTGTCAGAACTGCACCTCGTCGTGCCCCCTCTCCTGCACGCGCTACACCTCAGACCGCGGGGAGTGGATTGTTGGGCAGAAACCTGGGTATTGCTCTGTCGGACCAGTGAGAGGTGCATAGAAGTCTAAACCCCATTTGGGTGTGAAAGACTGTTGACCAGAGGGGGGGGTACATCAAAAGCAGATAGGGGTAAATCACCCCACCCACTTAACAAATCACACCCTGGTTGTTCATGGTGCAGATAGATTGCATAGAACGTTTTATTTTTTTGCCACTTAACGAACTACCCAGGAATTGGATTGATAGTCAGAATCGATTTTGATAAAAACGTATCAATTTCCAACCCTAATTCCTGGTAAGCTATCATTTCTGAGTCCTTTTTTTCTTCTCAATTTACAGAAACTTTACCACCCTCAATTTTACATTACATGTTTTTTTTTTAAATAGAATTCAGTGTTGTTGTTTTTTGCAAGTGTACGTATATATGACCATTATCAGCATAATTTCTGGTGAATCCAGGGGTCAAACCCTGCAGGAATTTCACAGTTTTTATGCAAAATATGTAAAGTGAACCCTACTTAAAATCTTATAAAAATATTTGTATACGCTGCTGTGAAACTTTGTAGATGGGAGCCATTTTCTGGTAACAATACACCTTAGACTAGCTCATCAGTCCTATTGGACCTGAACGTTATTTCTCCAAACTTAGTTCACACCAGGTTCGCCTCTCACTTCCTGTCTGGCGCATGTCATTTCTTTAACTTCACAAAAAGCCGGATGCGGCGTCCGGGAAAAAAATTGCTTGATACGGAAAGTTAACGGAGCTCTGGAGCTGGTGTGAATGCTCTGATTGGACTCAATGGTTTTTCGTCCTTGTAAAAGCATAACGGAGCCCGGATCGCATCAGTTCCGGAGGGCGGTGTGAATTAGCCTTTAGGCTGCTCCGAAAGCTCTACGAAGGACAGACTGCCTAAATGGACAATAAATAAATATAAAAGGAAAACATGTAAATAAATACATGTGGAAATACAATTGGAAATAAATGAAAGAATAAAATTGGAAAAAAATATTTTAGGAAAAAAAATTAATGTGTTCCTGGGCGCTGATTGGTTGGCACCGATTCTCTAGCTGACCAATCATGGTTTAGGCCAGGGGTAGAAACACCCACCTCATTACAATTCACTTGAGGGGAAAAAGAAATAAATGTGGAAATAAATACATAAATGTAATGTATTTATTTCCACATTTTCTTATTTTTCCTTTACTCTTTTTTTTTTTTTACGGTCCGTTTAGGCGGGATCCGTCCTCCATTTTTCAGGATTGTTTATTCTGTGGGTTGGCCTTTCAGAGCATATTGATCCTTAACGTGTGCAAAAAGCAATATCACGCCGACTATCTGTAAAGCAGTTTAAACCAACTTTTCTTCGTGCGGGTCATTATCTGGTTATTAACAGGACTTCAGTCTTCCTACCTCTGTTTCCAGGAAGCGCCGCAAAGCCCTTTTCTTCTTGATGCTCTTCCGTCGAACATAAACGGCTACGCTGAGCGCCAGAATGACGATGATAAATAGTCCGCCAATAACGCCAGCTGCTATTAAAGGCGTCCTGTAGAGGAGAGAGAACAGAAAGCATTCAGAAATAAAAACGTAAACCTCAGTCAGAGGTTGATGCAGAGCAAATCGAACCTCTAAAAGTCTTAAACTGAGTCTGGATGGATCACAAAGATCTGATCAGGTTTCTTTCTATATTGCTGTTTTTGAAGAATCTCACACAAAAAGCCAAGAAATTCTTGCAAGCAAGTGACTCGCTTTCAATTAGTTTCACAAAGGCTGTGCACATCTAAAAAAAGAGTATTGTTTTTGTGAGTAACAAAACAAGCAGATTCCCCAAAAGACAGAAAACACATTTCAGTCTTTTATAGTTTTAAAGAAACATTAAAGCAAAACGGGTAACTGTCTAAAGTTTAGGAAGTACAAACTGCTTCTTTCAGTTTGTGTTTTTTCTTCCGATAAATTCAGCCTGTGAACTTTCGCTCAAACTCCCGTAACCTTGATTTGCTTTAAATAAAAAGAAAACTGTGATAAAATAAAATAAAAAGTCTAATAAAGGAGCAATCAAATGTACCCATCTCTCATAAATTGCTTTCCTACCTTCTGAGGAAAATTCCGCTAAAGTAAAAGGTAGGAAGTTAAAAGCTCTTTCTCTTCACTAATGACAGCACTAATGCGTTTGCCATTTATATACCACCTGCACTTGTATGTGCTGCTGAGCTACCATTAAATCCTGCCCTTTTATTACTCTTTGTCCTTATCCGTCCCCTCAACTTCCTTTTATTTGCTCCGTATTCACCCCGACGCTTTTCTCCGCCCTCCGTTTTAACACAACCACGGAACATAAAGTAACGTCTGATTCAACATGATACGCAAAGTTCAAACGTCTGTCCGTTGTAGCCGTTGGCAGCTAATGGAGAGAGGTGACACATGTTGTTTGTGTGTATAATTTGGTCTTGGTTTGGGAAAATTGCAGGGCTGATAAGCTAACGGTTTGTTAGCACCATAGGGTATTGTTGTCATCTTCAAACAGATCGAATCTGATTAAGTTCGTAGCGCACGCCATTAATTTAATATTACATGGGATTTACATGGAATTCTATGGTTAGCCGTATTGTCGAAAAATGCAGGGGCCAATGAATAATAGGTTTATGCCCAAAAAAGATTGAAATGACTTGAAAACTACATTTTACAGCAGCCACTTCCGCACTATACTGTTATTTCCACTGAATTCTATGGTTATCCAAAAGCGTAGCACTGGACTATGTTTTGAATTTCTTAAATCCTCAGTTAAAATAGGTAAAATACCCCAAAGAAATTAATTTGAGAGCATTTAAAGCCATCAGGTTCACACTGCCTGGTTACTTACATAGAATTCTATGGGTATTTGTAACTGTAGCACTTCCAGCGCATCCTCCTGGGAACTAGCAGATGCTACATCTGACTCTGATGACTGTCATCTGCCATAGTTTGAAATGCATAAAATCCTGCAAACATGTTTACTAGCTTCCTGTTGTCTAAACCAAGGCGACTTCTTACAGTGACGTAAGGGACTGGGCAGCTAGAACTGGAAATAGTATAGTATTTTTTTTGCCGCGCCGTGTTTGAAAACTTCGTATTTTCTTAAAATCCAGCTTAGGAAAATAAAAAAAACCTTTTCAACAGATATTTTTACATTTTTTATACATGTCATTAACAGGAAATTTTCCTCTGGCTAGTACCTTTAAACAGAAGGGAATGATTGCTAGAGCTAAACCTTACTCATGTATGCAGTGCCAACTAGTGGTGTGGAGGAGAACTGCATATTTTGAAAAGTTAAAGCTAAATCCATATGATGTGTCCAGGCGTAGATTTAGCATGGATGGAGGTGACATGTCTCCACCAATAACTCGATTCAAGGGTGCTGAAATAGCGTAGCATCCCCACCAATAATACGAGCTGCCCAGCCCGAGGTACTGTGCTGCTAAGCGTGGACCTGAGTCCAGTGGAAGGAGGTGTGTCTGGATCGAGTGGTGTGAGCCCCTCACTCCAGGATGTACGCTGCTCCCAACAAAGCCCCCTTCCACTGGACAGAGGTCCGAGCCGCTCATGCCGAGCGCATCTCTTCTAAGGTCTGAATCTGGACTGGGCTGGACTGGCCATTGGGCATTTTTCTGGTGGCCCTATGGTAACTTTGGTCCAGTCCAGACCGCCCGCGACCTGACTGCTTGTTTTAATCTGCACTTCCTGTTGTGGCGCCGTCATAAATATTGGTACCAGCTAATTATCACAGTTGACATATTTGTCTATGACGATTCACCCAAAGAAATACACTTCAAAATGGTTTGAGCTCAAAGACGAAAAGTTCGGACATAATGAGATATAAGATGTGATTTAGAGCGATTGGGTTGGAAACGAGAAAAAAGACAAAACTAAAAGACATGAAAGCAAAAAAGACAAATAACAGAACCCAAACTGATGGGTAGACATGTAACAAGTCCGGGCAGAAGTAGATAGGAGAGAGGCCTGGTGTAATCAGGAGGAAATGGTTTACAGCAGGAGGAGTGACACGGGGTCATCAGATGAGATGGGGGGTGATGATGGCACTGGAAGGAGTCGGGGACCAACTTTTCTAAAGTCTCGTAGAGGAAAAGTTGAACAAAAAACAGAAGCTTAAAGCCTCAATTTGGATTTAGAATTTAAGATAAAATGAAGGAATCACATGATCTCTTCATGTTTTTGTATCAACTTTAAATCTGGTACAATAATACCTCTAATAAGGCTCAGTGCAGTGCAAGTGACAAATCATTATTTTAGGAAAGTGAGTCATTTAGCTAACATGAAAATGTTGTTAAACTATTATTTTGCCCTCTCTGCTTCTGTTGTATAAAATGAAGCAATAAAGTCCCGCTACAGATCCTAATGTGTTGCATTTTAGATACAGAGTCTGCACACTAGGGGTGTCCCACCTACTCAAGTCCTCACAATCGTTTTTAAAAGCATCAAATAACTAATTAAGGCTAAATGTAAGGGAAAAACAATCATGTTATATGTTTCAGCAAGGTTGGTACTTTGTAAACAAACTCCTAAAAATTGTATAAGAATGTCCTTTTTGTTTTTACAAAGAAGGCGGGGCTTAAAATTTTAACTGCAGTCATCCACTAGGAGGCGCTGGTTTTGTTTCTATGTCATCCTCCGCATTATATTATTAAAACTTGCATTTAGGACCCTCTTTTCAAGTTAGAAATCTAAAATTCAATATGCAGATGACATCATATTGTCATAATGAGTTTTCAAGGGTCCACTTTAGATTTGTGTACTAAGTGACTGAACATAAACAAAATTTTTACATCCAACAAGAATTTCCCCACCTTTCTGTATCCTTCCCCTTGGGCTTCAAATGAAACAAAAAAAAAAAGTCGTAATAAAGATTTTGTCTAAGAATATATATCATCAGCAGCTGTAATGCCCCACATGTGATAGTAAATCTGTAAGGCTTGTTTTTGGCATTCAGGCGTCAATTCTGATTGCTATTCTGCCGGATAGGACACGGAAAAAAAAAAGAATGCGGAATTTGAAGTTAAAAAACTTTTTAGCCCTGCCCCTTCCATGTAAATGTTCAAAAAATATAAACTCGTGTAAGTTTTTAACCTCTGGGTGTCGACTCTTGTTGGTTCACGTACATCTCAAGCCTGTTTCACATGACAAGTTTTAAAAATGGTCGGAAGATTTTCAAACACTCCACACTCCACTCTTCAAAGACTCCACACATAGCAATAAAATAATCACGGATTTAACAGTTTTGGTCCAACAGTGTGTGGTGTGCGGTCACATGACAAAGACAACGCAGCACACACAAACCAATTTCACTCACGAACATTTCCAAATCTGACAGGAAATCTCGCGAAACTTTCAAGATTTCAAGATTTCAAGATAGAGACATTATAGCAATCAGGGCATCCTTAAGATTGTTGGAAGGGGAAAATCAGATCAAAAGTCCACATACTGTGTTTTGTCATGTGAACCAGACCTTAACCTTACTGCTATATGCTCAAATTTACATTTTTAAATATGTTTAGTTGTAAACCCTAGGATTATTTTTGAGACAGAAGGCAGAACTTCCAGCTGAAAATCCGGAGTCCTCTAGTTCTGGTTTTCAAAAAACATCATAGCGTCATCCGTAAACTTGATTTGTTAGCTTCTTTTTTGAACGCTGGAAGAAGGCGGGGACACTTCGTCCCTTGTTAACGTCTATAGCTAATACCTAACACAACATTAACGGCATTTTCACAAGATTTTCCATCTCGTGATTCCTTTACTTTAATTGTTTCCAATAAATCGTGGTGCTGAAAAGTGCATTATTGAAAGAAAATTGAAGAAAACAAGTTGTTTTGGGGAAATCATTAGCAATGGGTTTATTTTTCAACTGTTTCTTATTGTTGTTATCGCCATCTAGTGGTGTGGCATGGGTATTTTAGCTTTTTAGCTGAAATTACTGCTTATTCAGATAAATATTTTATTAGGAACTTTGTAGATATCTGGAATAGTGTCGTTGGAGTCTAAAAAAGTTACTACAAAAACAAAAAATTCAGTTATAATTTAGAAAAAAACATCCATAATTGCTTTGATTTGTAAAATATTTAAATTTAAATAACTTTTTTCTGTTACTTCACGACTTTAAACCGCTTTGAGGGAGAATGCAAGTTCAAGTGTCAGAAAAAACCTTGCAAATACAACAAAAAAACCTTTAAAATATCGCACAATTCCACTACTTACTGAGTGGATCCAAAGTTTAGTGCAGGCATACAAAAGATTTCTAGGTCATCCAACTCTCTTGTTAATGAGCATCTTGAGAAACGGGTTTTAACGGGAACTTTAACGAGTTGTGGCAGGAATCTGATGGTGGTCTCCCAGAACCCGCATCACAAATGTATCCTGAGATCACTTACCTGTCCATCATCCCAACGCAATCTTGGAGTCTCGGCCCGATGCACCTGCAGGGCAGAGAAAGCGGAGAGATCATCCATTAAATCGGGGGACAGGTTATGAGCAAACCTCATGTTGTCTTTCTGCCACGTCAATCAGCTGTCTCTGGGCGGGGTGAGGGGGAGGGGAGGGGTGAGAAAGAGCACGGCTGACCACTTGTCAACGTGACAGAATCGGGAGGGCGAGGTGTGTGTGTGTTTGGGCTGCAGGGCGTTGCTTTTGTTTCGTGTGATATTTGAAGGAATTTGAAGGCTAAGGAGCGTTTTTTTCCTTTGTTTTATTGTCAGAGCATCGTCTCTCAAGCCTTTGAATAAGTGAACGTTCTCAGAAAATAAATAAAAGAACAGGAATGAGGTCGAGGGACACGCGGTGTGAAGTTGTGTTCGAGGTGTCGACACCGTGTCAGGTCAGTGTACGTGGCGTGGAGATGAATACGACACGTTTTACTCCATTTTTTTATTTTATTTTACGCAGGAACCTTTCCAGGACCTTCACAGCTGCTTTATTTAGCAGCTCTTTATGAAATAGTGATAAAATAAAATGTGTGACAGTGCTCTGAAGGACATTTTAAATTCCTGCTTTTATCATGCGTACTTATTAAAAACTGTAGATTCACTTCTAAGACGCTAATTTAAAGTTTTTTTCCCAAGCTACATTTACATTTTTTATTACCTAAAATGTTAATATTTTTATTTTGACTCACCAACAAAAATCTTTAATTAAAACTAGAGAATTAAAAAGTGAATGTAAAAAGTTGTATTTTAGACTAATATATCTGAGTAAATTTAACCGTTTTACATCCATAACAACAACCTAAAAGAAAGACCTGCAAACAGTTTAAGAAAAACACAACAGCGACTTTATAGAGGACTAGTTCTGACCTGAATCGGCTTGAAAAGCTGTGACATGACCTTAAAAAGAAGGTTCATGTTGAAAAACCATCCAGTGTGGCTGAATTACAATGATTCTGTAAAGAACAGTGGAAGCAGAAATCCATCAAAGCCTGATGAAGACTAGGGGTGTACGAAAATATCGATACTGCAATATATCGCGATATTTTCTGTCACAATATTATATCAATATCTATCTGTATCGTGATATTTTGCTGCATCAAAATTTTAAAGCAAATGATCAATTTTTATTTTATTTAAAAATTGTAATGAAACCATTAATGATGACAGTGATTTTTGTAGTAAAATAAAAAGTATGACCGCTAGTTGGTGGGTGTTTTCACCTTCTTCGTTCCAGTGGATCAACTAGATCTAGTAATAAAACAGGATGTGTTATGTATGAAAAAGGTTGAAGTTTTTAGAATGCTGTGACAGTTTTTCCTACTCTTAAATTATATTTTAAAAATCATAATATTTGGTCTTACTCATAGTATCGCATTACTTTGCAATATAGCGAAATATATCGTATCGGCTGTCCTGTATCGCGATACATATCGTATCGCCAGAGTCTTGCCAATACACACCCCTAATACAGACCTATTAGCAGTTTTTATAAACACCTAATGACACTTGTTGCTGCAGAGAGAGGCCTATCGAGTTATTAGGGTTAGGGGTAATCACTGTATCACACAGAGACACACAATACGTTTGCCTTTATTCCCCCTTAATAATAAACACATTCATTTAGAAACCTTATTTTATGTTTACTTGCATTAAATTTGTCTAAAATTTAAATTATTTTAATCTGAAACATTAAAGCGTGACAAACATGCTAAGAAATACGAAATCAGGAAGGAGTTAATAGTTTTTCATACCACCCTTGTTATGGTTTTAAGCTAACGGCTAATCACAAAATGGCTAGTCCCAAAGCGTATCACTGCTGTCTTAAAGCAACATGTCATAATATACTAGCATAGTTATATTAGCACTATTTTGCAAACATTTACATTACCCTAACCTCCAAATTGAACAAGTTATTTACATTGAATTCTGGTTACCTGCTACAACTGTTAGCAGCTAACCCAGCTAGCTACCTGTAGCTTTTCTGGTCTAGAGATGGAAAAATTACATCAACATTGTATTTAATCTCTACCCTAATAACACAATAACCAACAATAATGTTGATATGTAGCTGTTAAAACTTTAGTCGTCACTTTTGTTAATAGGCTTTATGCACAGAGTACTTAGTAGAACTTCCGGTTTAAAATTACCTCGCGGGACCATTTCCGGTTCCATTTAAAACGTGAAGATTTCCAGAGTTAGAGTGCATTTCCAGCTAAAGATATTGTTTATAATCAAAACATGTAATAGTATAGTATAGTACAGTATGATATATATATTATAGCACTAAGAAATGAAGCCATCATATAAGTATCAGCGGACGGGAAGCCTCGACAGCTGAACACTGCTGTGTTCCGTTGTGTACCGCATCAGCTGAATAGAATTCATCAGTCCGTTTCCACACATTTCCACTGAATAAATAACTACAAAAAGGAAGGATTGTGAACTTAAGAAGAGAAAACGTGATCATTTCTAACCACACCGTGTCTGCAGTCCACACTTTGCAGCACAGTAGTCAAAGAGCCGAGTGGAGGAGGCTAAAGGAGGAGGCGCGGCGCCGTTCGTGTGTTATTTCACTGCAACAACTATTCTTTTGGTGAATGAAGACTTGGTGTTTGATAACGTACAGCTAGACCAGAGAAAGTTGAAAGTTGGGAAGCAGTTGGAGCCCACGATCACGGCTATATAGATTTGTCTCACTGTTTTTTGATGATGGAAGCTACGAGCTAACGCTGTTAGCTTACCTTCAATTTCATGAATAAAGCTGGTTATATACAGCTTAAAGTCCTTCACCCGCTTGCTCGCAGACGTCTCTGTGTGTTTTTCAAAAATCCGGTGGACATCGTTTACCGTGATGCGCGGCAGGTCTTGAAGAAAACGGGTAAAAAAATCCATTTTGTCCAGTTTGTGTGGGAACAGCGTTGAACCGGAAGGGAGGGGCTGCGTCTATCGCAACCAGGAAGTGACCGTGCATAAACCCCATTATGATACAGAAAATGGGCGTAAGCTATGCATACATTAAAGGAATAAAATTAATTGCTTTGTATCCCAATTTTTTTTAGCTAAACTGATCAGTTAATAGTAATATTCTCACGTTAACTTGAGCAAAAAATTAAATAATATTATTTCCATAAAAACTGAACAAAATCACATATTTCATAAAGTTAGTATTCCTGCAAAATACCTTTTTTTTTTCCTTTTCAGAAGCTTTACTTGGATGTTAATTGCAACAGGTGGTGATTCAAGATTAGCATCAGCAGATGAGTTGTTTCTTAGCATGGCATAAAATTTCTTCCAGGTGAACCTTTGAGTCACGTTTAAATAAATTAATATTAGGGTGTTAAAATGGTGTATATGTGCACAAGTGTTCCACGGAAGAATAAATACAAACAAACCAGTTCATCAGGTTAAACCAGGTGGATTTTCAAAATGCGATTCCCTGGGAAAATCACATGAATCACAGTGGAAGGAGTCAAGTACATATTTCAGTTTTAAAATCAGAACAGGATGATGTTTTATGTTGACATTTGTGAGAAAGATTTACTACCCTAACCACTGCAGGTAGCTTCATAATCAGCCTCTGTTTGCTACAGGAAACACATTTTACCTAAAACAAAAAAAGGTAAATGCACTTTCAAAAAACTTCACCCTGAGGAAGCATTAACATCACTCTGAGAAATTACTGGGGGAACGTGGTGAATTTTTATCCTCTGACATGAGTCTCAATGTCTGAAGTTTTAGAGGATAAATCAACTCTGAGGCCATGTTCATCTGTCTTGTGTCATTAGCATCTCAAACTTTAAAGGTCTTCTTCTATAGTGTTAAATAGCAGGTGTCAAACAGCATTACAGGGTATCATCGCCACCTACTGGTAAGGAATGGAAGGAGTTGATGTACCTTAAAGGTCCTATATTATGCAAAATTCACTTTCTAAAGATCATTTAACAGTCAAATCAGTCCCAAAGACTGTCTGAGACCTAAAAGAGTTAAAACAGTTTTCACTTCCTGATTCTCATTTTTGGGAAATGTGTTTTAAGCTAATGTTAAAACAGGTGGTTTCAAAATCGTTCCCCTGCTGACGTCAAGAAGGGAACAGACCACTCCTCTCTAGAGGACAGAGCCAATCACGAGCACCTTTGTCTACCTGAGTCCAGCCCCGCCCTTTAAAAACCACGGGAGCGCACATCCTTTTTTTACGCGCAGTCTTTTTTTACTCCCTTCATCAGAGCCCATTAAGACCCACTGACGTCTCACGACATGCAAAGAAGAGAGATGGGCGGGGCTTAGAGAAGTTTGACTCCCCAACTGCCCCGCCCATTTGAAAGAAAAGTTTTTCTTTAGGAGGTTGGACGAGGAGGTGGAAGAACAACAGCTGCACTTAAAGTAAGGGTCAATTTGACCAATGCAGAGCTTTTACCTGTTATTGAGATGTAAAAGAAATGATTCAGAGTGGATAGAAGGTCCAGAATATGGGACCTTTAACTTTTTTCCCCTAACATTTTTTAGGTCGAGCAAAGGCCCTCAACCCACTTAGAAACTCTAATCATCTGGTTTTTATTCAGTTGGTGCTACAGGATTTAAAAAACAGATGATTAGAGTTTCTAAGTGAGTTGTCCTGGAACTATTTCAGGACAGCAAAAAGACGCTAGCTCATCAGTCCTGAAGGATTTCAGCTAATTTTCCAAAACAGAAACCATTCAGTATGCTATCTGCAATGGATGAGACATAATTATTGAGACTTTTTACACATAAACACAATTCAAAAAGGTCAGCTATCCCTTTAAATCTGCTTTTCGACAATGAAAACGGAAGAAAAATGCATCATCTGCATGTCTATTATCAATGAGCTCGTTTATTTCCTCTAAGCAGCTGCAATTTGCATTAAAACGTCTCTAAAACATCAGAAATCTTTATTTTTTATCATCTTTAATCAGAAAAAGCAGACTTGTTTTGATATAAGCTGCAAAAATGCAGTGAGAAATCCAAACGATTGCTACACTAACGCCTTAGAATGAGGGGAAATCAGACCCTCCTGTGAATGCAGCTCTTGTCCGATTGCTCTTTTATCTCGAACCAGCTCTCTCTCTACTTTATCATTTCCCCAGCTGACACCACCGCTGGCTTCATATCTGCCCCGTTCCCAGCTATATGTCACCACCTGTCCCTTCATTCATAGTTGATCTGTTTTTGCACCTTTAGGGTCAACGCATTCTGCCCCGACAGGAAGTTCCCCTACAGGTCAGGAGATGCAGCAGCCCTCTTTTTCAGAGCAGATAAAGAAAAAAAAAAAAAGAAAAACGAGACTTTTAGAGATCTGAAACGTATCTCACCCCTGGGTGCAGTTGGCGTGGCAGGGGTGACACTCGTTGTTGGCTTTGGCGTATTTGAAGATGAAGCTGTTGGCGCCCTGCAACCCGTCGGGACATTTCTCCACACAGTTGGGTCCATCTTTGAAGTGGAGGCACTTTACGCACTGGTCCGGGCCCTGATGAGGAGAGGAGCACAGAACATCAGAGGAAAAACAGACAAAAGATGCAGGAAAAACTCTGATTTTGGCCAAATATATTATAAAAAAGGGAGATGAGGATGAGAGATGTACGAGCAGAGGGGATGAAATTGAACCGAATCAAATCCAAATCTATCAAATTTGCTCACTTCCTATCGCGGCTAATTTAGCCGGGGCATGAATCTCATTCGGAGATTTGGAAACGTGCAAAAATTGCCGAGAGCGTATTCCGCCGCAGCCTCCTGTCAACGTTGTCAAAATGCATGAGGGATCGGGTGGCGAGGAACCCGAGCGTCCTGAATAAGTAAGGAGAAGTGAAAGTAACGGTACTCTGAGTTAACATGAGCTTAAAGCTGTTTAAACAAACTAAATGGGCTCAGGATTCTGCAGAAACGCCAGTGTTTGTGTATGCCCGCGCCGTCGCCCGCATGCTGGGAGCGTTGGCATCACGCTCCGTTGCTAATGACGACCACGGTGACCTGATGGACAGCCTCTCGCAGTTTGACACATCCGGCCACATGTCATCAATAAACATCATCCCTAGTTTGCATGTTTATGTGTTTGCAGCTGCATACAGATGTGTTAAAGTTTGCCTGTATGCTGCGAGTGTGTGTGTGTGTGTGTGTGTGTGTGTGTGTGTGCAGATGATTGACTCTGGTGTTATTTACTACTCAGCTGTGACCAGCATCTCAAAGCCAGCAGCCTGTGTGCATCATGGAGGAGTTGCTCTCTCTTCATCTCCTGTTCTCGTTCTCAGGGGAGCGTCAGAAAAGGTTAGTCACACAGTCGCCTGGATTCGCCCCGACGATCAGCCATGCAGCACATTACATTCATTTTCCAATAATGTAACTTTGCAAATGTAAAATTGGGCTTTGTGTACAGATCATGTCCACGTTTGAGCTGCATCCATTGTTACTTCTTTTATGAATAAAATAAAGGAGAATAACTGATTTACAGTATATATATAAGTGATTTGGTAGTGGGTGATAAAATTATGAATAGTTCTGGTTTATATACAAGCTAGCATTAGCATTGCAGCACATAGTCAAAAAGTAGCTAATTTAAACTTTTTTATGCCGTTTCTTTAAAAGTAAAACTCGTTTTAATGGTGTATTTATCGATTTTTGCCATGTAGCAAGTATTAATGTGCTTCAAATAAATATAAAAATACTATGGGTGGAAATTTAACGTGTTAATTTTGATTCATTAATTAGAAAAAAATAACACATTAAAAAAAAAAACGGAATTAATCGCAGCTTGCTTTTGTTGCAACTTGAACTAATAGTCTGTGGGGCGGAACTAATGTTTGGTTCTGAGTTCCAGCCGTGTATTGTTTTGTGACGGACACTGTCACACTAAACCATGCGAATTGTAGGTGTAATTATCTGTTAGCTGCATTTATTGTAATTCTCTAGCGTACTTAAAGGGATACTCCACCGCCAAGTTATTTTTTGTCTATTGCCATATTCCTCAGAGTTAGATAAGTGGGCAAAAACTATTTGCAAACAGCCCAGCCGTTTTCCTGATCCGGCAGTACTCCTTTTGCTTTAGCTTAGCTCAAACACTGTAAGTGAATGGTACCAGATAGCATTGTCTGGAAAAAAGTCCATAAAACTCACTAAATAGTGATAATAATTCGTAGTGACCTCAGTAAACATATCGACTGCAAGGGAAAATAAAAAGTAACACGAAGGAATTACATGTACTATTTTTAACTCGGGACTACTTTTATGACAAAGAGCAGCTGTAACCCTCCGCTGAACGGCGCAGCTCCGGTGAACAGCACAAGGACATGACGCACGGTTTGCAAACAACGTGTGTGAATACGTGTTTACGGAAGTAGGTGTCTTTGTTTATAATATTATTTGTCGTTTTGTTTTGCGTTGTCCCTTCAGAACTCACCACTGCTGTATGTATGAAAGTCTGTCTTGGCTCCCACTAAAGGCCACATGTAGATTTCATTGGTTAGTGTTTATTTATAAGTGTATTTCTTTTGATTTTCTAGCATATTTAAAAAATTATTTGGTGCCTATTAGTGGCCTTTACAACACTAGGTTCAACGATCAGATCTGTTTTATTGTCCCGCCGTTTAAAAAAGAAGTTGGTAGACTGGCTTTTGGAGTCAAGGCCCCACTCGACTGGAATAACCTCCCTGCTGAGATATGTGCGACTACATCTTTTCGTTTATTTAAGAACTCTGTTTATTTACATGTCTCTTCTATTTGTAATTGATTTTAAGTGTGTATTTGAAGGTTGGGCTGTACCAAATCGGTTTATGTTAACTTATTAATGTATCCAGAGTGCACTATGTGTATGGTTTAATGCAGGGATTCCCAAACTAGGGGTGCACGAGCTGCCACTAGGGAGTGCGCAAGATGAAAACTGTAATGGCGGAAAAATGTAATAATGACACATTTACAGTGTTTTTTTCCCCACTCAATAAAAATGTGTAAATAAACATGTATACCATTATTGTGTGGAGCTGTGGGACAATATCTGGATGAACTCTGAGTCTTTTTTCTGTCAATCACGTGAACTCCTTCGAGCAGACCTTTATTTTGAAGGCGACGATAACTTTTACTATTAGTTCCGGGGCAAAGTTGCGCGAACTGCTGGGCTGTTTATCTTGTCAAATGTATATTATTTATTCAAAGAATCCTTCTTGACAGCTTGTAACAACTCTGCCGATTGATTCCATTTGCGTACTTATGTAATCAACTCCATGGTGAGTCGTTTTCTTTACTTTTTACTAAAGATGCAGCGCTACTTTCTAATGGCTAACAGAGCTGGGTTTTAATTTAAAAACACTAAGCAGTTAGTTAAGCGAACCATCAGCTTAAACCAGTGTAGTAACCTCCTGCTCACTTCCAGCATTCGATCAGCACCCCCCCACCCCCACAGCCACCGTATTTACAAGATACACACATCACAAGGGAACGCCAGACCGTGCGAGGGGCGTTCAAGACCGTAGGACACGCGACACTCAGAGTAATCCCCGGTTACATATAAAAAGCGATTTATTTAATTATCAAACACTCAAAAGTATTGAAAATATGTAACATTAACGATTCGTAGGTACCAGAAATTGGTTCAAATGCAAAAGGTATCCATCTGGGGACTGGGGGTGTGTGAACACAGCTGGGACATAGAAGGGGGCAAAAAAAGTTTGGGAACCGCTGGTTTAATGTATATGAGCTAGGGTAAGTGATTTTGATTTGATTATTAATATTGGTTTTGCTTATATTTATTTAATTTTAGTCTATTATCTTCAGTTAATATAATTTGTTTTTGGTATTTTTTGTTTGTTTTGTTTCGTTTCGTTGGTTGGTTTAGCTACTTGCTGTCCCGTCATGTTTCTGTTGTTTGATTTTGAAGGAGGACCCTCTCCTCTCGCAAACCCGAGATGTTGCATCTCAAGAGGTTTTATCCTCCAAAAATAAAATAAATAAAAATAAATTACAAAGCCTCTAATTAATTTGGGACATTTTTTAATCGAGTCCAACCACAAAAAACACATTATCTGAAATTCACTGCACACTGACTTACAAACAGCCAGAAACAGTGTGGTTGTTTTAGAAAATCTTTTTGGGTAACTTGCTAAAATTGGAGCCAAAATTAATTTCAAGCACACTGGAGCTGTTCTACACCTACACCAACTGCAAATAAACACTCAAATGGATTGTTTCACTTTGTTGTCTCATCAAAGTAAATATAATTGGGCTGTAATCAGTTACAATTACGGCTTCACGCACTTTCGAAACACTGACAACACCACGTTTAAATTCAAGCATCCTGTTGACTTGCTGCTCAGAAATGCAAATAATTTTTTTTGCTTTTTTCAGAGTAAACTCTCCTTAAAATCCTTATCAAACTGATGTTTGCACACCCAAGAAATATTTTCTACAACACGTCTAGTTATTTAGTTGTAGCCTGGAGACTGCAAAATTAAAGTTTAAGTGACGTAACAATCAAAAGGCAACTACAACGTCAAAGACATGAAAAATTAAGGGGAAATAAAAGAAGTTGCAACAGAATATTTTGAAAACGCAGTCCAACTGCGCTAAATGACACTGATCAGTGCAGATTCTGTAATGTTTAATTCACTCTGATGATGCAATCCTTCTTGAACTCAACAGTTTATTGGTTTAATTGGGCCTTTACAATTCAAAAACCCTTAAAATTATATTTGCAAATCTTTTGGGGACATCCCGCGGATTAATATTTTTTTATGATGCATTAAATTGCAAATGTTGCAGCTACAGACTTGTATGAATTGACAGCTTGCTTGGTCATTTGGGGAAACAGGAAGATATACTGTATGTTAGCTACACGGTTAGCCATGTTGCTAATTTTACCGATGCACAACCCTTGCTGGTTGTACCTCGTTGTAAAGAGGTCTAATCAACCAAACACAAACTTCCTAAGTTTTTGCAAAAAGTTTGTAAAAATGAATGAAATTTACCACACACATTTTGAAGAGTTTCTTTTGTTTGTGCCCAAGTCCTTTTAAAATAACTTTCCTGGAAGGTCAGAACATAATCTCATTTCATTGTTTGCCAAAAGCATGACTTCTAAACCAGCAGCAGCAGTTTATCATTTCTCCCATTAACCTACCGTTCACCTCTGCAAACACCACTTATATCTGCCCAAATCCTACGTGCAAAAGAGATAGGATCCAAAACAACAAAAGTTTGTTTCGGTTCGCTGAAGATATGAGGCTATCTTGCACAGAATATAAAAAAGAAGAAGAAGAAGAAGAGTCGTCGTTCTAATCTAAGAGTCTATTTCTGGATCTTTTTATTTTAAGGGGGGTTGAGTTGATGAAACAGGCCATTCTTACCGGGCCGAGACACGTCATGCTGCTGTCGTCCATCTTCTCACACTGGCTGTCGCACTCCAGGCACACGGATCCGTTGGCGAATTCCCGCACTTCCCTGATCGAGATACATCAAAACAGAGTGGCGTGGATTATAGATCTGAGTGTGAGCTCGCACTGAAATATTGATTAAGGGAATCCTGCTGCTTGATTCAAACACATTTAACATCAACAGTAAGCACAAGCTGTACATCGGACAAGCATTTAGCATATCTACTAAAATTAGGCTTATTATGACCAATAAGTACACTGAGGATGTTTGTGAATGATTTACAGCAAACATGAGGTGGTTCATAAGAAAAGAGATCCACTTCAGATGGAGTTAAGTGAATAATCTAGTTATCAGAGTCAGGTCAGGTAATGGAGGTAACAGGTCCAGGAGAAAAGCTGAGTTAACCTGTTGGTCTCCTACTGGGGGATCCTAAAGGTTTCCCAGGTCAGGAAGGACACTATGGATCTACCCCTAAGAAAACCATCAAAGACGAAACAAGGTGGCATTCTAGTCAGATGCTTAAACCATCTTAATTGCCTCCTTATGGGGTAACCATGGAAGTAATGGCATGGTGGATAAGTGGAGGCCATCTACCATATGGGGGACCAGGTTCAAACCCAAGCCCAGCCATGTGTCTAAGGATCCTTGGGCATCGTACTAACCTACCAATACACTTCCGGTTGTTCTGCTCCTCTAATCTGGACAAGACACTTGACCCACATAGCCTGCTGGTGGTGGTGGTCAGAGGGTCTGGTGGCATCTCTATGTCTGGTAGTTTTGCCTCTGTAGCTTTAGTGCCTGAATGACTTCGAAAAGCGCTAAACAAATGCGAGACATTTACATGTTGTACTGAGTTATATACATATGTGGCCAAAAAATACCCTTTCCCTAACACTGAGTAGGACCAACTCCCCCAAGAAAGCTCAATTCAAACACTTGAACGTCCTTGCTTTGGTCACGATGTGAATCCTGTGACCAGAGGCGAGGGTTGAAATGTAGACAGACCTGTAAATCAGCTACTTCTTCACCACAATGAACCTGATTCACCTGCCCATCTCTTATTCTATCCCATCATCACTTGAGAAGACTGCACCATGTGCATTTTCACTTCAGGAACCTGACTCATTCCAAAGAGCCAAAATTGGTTGCCAGGGTTGATATTTACCCCAGAAAAAAAGGCCCAATAAGATATGTTTCCACTTCAGGAAACTTAGTCAGGAACCATGGTAATTTTCCAGGGCAAATCCCTCCCCCATCTTTTTCTATTACAAGTATCAGGGCCAAATTAATGGGGTAAACATTTAAAGGCCAATTCATACTCCACGAGAAGAAAGAACTTTGTTTTTGCTGGGGGTCTGCGAGAACAAAATGACGTCATTTTGTTCTCGCAGCCCCAGTTCGGCAGCGCTAACGGTTTGTTCTTGTGCACATCAGCTGGGCCGAACTTTTTTCGGCAGGATGTCCGAGAACAACTGCTGTGATTGGTCAGGAAGGGAGGATGAGCGTGGTTAGCGGTTGACGTTTTTCTCCAGCGCCCGCTGCGCTGCTTTGTGCGGACGGACTTAAAGGGTGACGGTCTGGATCGACCCGAGCTAGGAGGACCAGCGCGGACCGCGAGGGTTGCGCCGGAGACCAGTATGCCTCCGCTCCTCACGTAGCGAGGACGGATCGTTTTGAACTGCACACACACACACCCTCCCCTCCACACACACACACACACACCTGATACGCACACCCATTTGACACATTGCTGAAGCAGTTCGACAGCTGAGTTCTCGGGGAGTATGAATGCTCCCTGCAGATACGAACTTTTTTCTTGTTCTCGGCGCTCCCCAGCGAGAACAAATTTCTTTCTTCTCGTGGAGAATGAATAGGCCTTAACTCTGAGTTTCCACTTCATGGATGCTTTCTCAAGGAACCAAGGTATTTTTTTGAGAGCCACTCTTTACTCTACAGCCACTACAGGAACTAGCATCAAATTAGATTACCAGGGTTGAGGTTTACCTCAGAACAACTTCAGGAACCAAAGTAGTTTTGGGGCAATTTTCACCTCAGTCTGTTTCCACTACAGTAAGAATATCTAAAACTGATTCATCAGGGTAGAACTTTACCCGAAACATGGATGAGGATGAGGCGCATTTCCACATCTACTACATGAACTAGAAAGACATTTACCCTCGGGGTCATGTTCAAAATGCCCCCTCTATAAGCATATTAAGGTAAGAGGGTAGTAATTTAGTACTAGAAGCAGTTAAAAACTTCCGATTGGTTGGGTATCCCCAGCATTCCCAATGACCATCTATTAGAAATGTGGATATGAAGGAACTAGACTTGACGTTGCCCATCATTTTGACTGACATGTTAAAAAAAATCCAGTCACATATTAATTTTTAAAATAATAATGATGACATTCAATAGAATTTAACTGTTATTCATTTTAAATAATATTCCGTCTGAAAATCGTGGCCCCCGTAGCTACATGTAAACTATGAAATTAAAGGTCTACACTTAAAATATGAACACCTGCTGTGGTCTGAACCACCACTGGATTGGACATCAGGCATACTGGGAATTTGGTAACTTTGGGCCATACTGGGCCAGTTGCGCAGCCTGTGATGCGAGCGACTCATTTTAATTTGCACTTCCCGTTGCAAGGCGATCCTAAGGAGTGCTTTAAAAACGTATATACATATCACGCCTAGGATGTCTACGTTGAGTACGGCGGACCTAAAAGAACAATGCTGTTTTTTGACTGATCTATGGCACTGTTCCAATACTCGCACTTCCACCCTTGTGCCCCTCAATTGCGCGTTCCCGTGGAGGTGTGCGGGTGCGTAGGGAGTCCCGATTCTCTAGACTGGAGAGTCAGGTGAGCCAAGTTATAAAAACGTAACTAAAGATAGAAATAAATGATTAAAAATTAATAAAACTGATAAAACCAGCTAGAAATAAAGAATCCCATCTTAATAAAGTGAAGACTTGAAAAGAAAAACAACATAACAGAGAAAAAAGGGAAAACTGATTAGGAGTTTCAGCTGAAACATGGATTTACTACATTTCCCATAATTCATCAGGAGAAATTGACCACTCACAGAGACTTCCCATGATTCCTTAGGAGAAGTCCGACCAATCACAGAGTTCTAATAACCCCACGTGATTGGAAACATGTCACTTCCACCATTTTGTTTTGCCAGAGAGATGCACAAGAAATCTCCCAGATTCTGAACTTACAATCTTTAACCGTCCGTGGGGTAAGACACTGAAATATCTAACCTTAGCAACATTAAATGATTGTTTAAAGTATCCGATATCTGACGGTGGTCATATCGTCATGTTTGTGCTTTTGTAGAGTCTGTATTGATGCGTGATGCATGCCAGGCTACACGTGGCTATGTGAAAGAAACCAAACAAATGTTTCAACCGCGAGAAAGCTCAATAAACGTAGTCTCCACGTTGGAAACAACTGTCAAGTCACTAAAGAACTGAATACTTGAAAGTTAAAGCTTAGTAGAGCTGAAAAAGGGAGAAATTATTATCAACACAGCTTCCATTACCCTGAAATGGTGCTAATGTTGCTAATTTGAAGTTAGCTATCCTATTATCTTGAATGTTGCTGTTTTTTTGTAACATTTTGTGTTTCCTTTGTGATGTTGTTTGCACAAACTGTGACAAACAGATTAAGTAGTGTTTTGTATGCATTGTTAAAGTGATATGAAGTCAATGTTAAGTGCTCTTTTGCTCTGTAACCAGTGCAGACAGGAGATGATAGAACATTAATGCTCTATAACTTTAAATTACTATGTATTCTGCTTAATGTTATTGTATAAAATGTCATGAATGTTAAATGTTGTTGTGATAAGTCACTATAGAATTTATTAGTGATAAGTTGAAGTGCCTTGTTACTCAGATGTACTGGAATAGCTGTTTAAGATTGCATTTATAGTTTCATTATAAATAGAGAATATATATTTGTTGTACAACTAAATGAAACTTGAATAGAATAATATGGTTTGAACCAGATCATATGAAAGTGAATATTTGAACCAGTTGATATGAAGATGAGTATTATGTTGATTGGTGATGATATGAAACTATACGATTGTACTGAATGTGGATTTTTCTGACCGGTCGTTAGGTCAGGTTTTCATTTCCAGGATACAGAACTGAGCGTCGACAAGACTGAGCGACGGAGTCATTCCAGTTGGATTCCATCGAAGGATCACCCCGAACCTTTGTGAGAGATTCCTAGCCCACGCTAGGTGGCGAGCCAAGCGAGACCTGAATGGAAGTGGTAGGAAAAGAACTCTGATACATTAAGGTCACTCAAACCGAGAGTGAGTTAAAGGGCCCCAACGATAAAGGACACTGATTTATTTTGGGTTATTTTATTTTGGGATTGCCTGCCCTCTTTTTCCACCCTCGCTATGCACTCCACCTTAGTCCGCATTGGTGCGAACTTTGGAGAAGGATGTTACCCATAATTCCAAGTGCACTTCTTAGAGGATCGTAGGCTGCAGTGTGGATATTGGGACTGGGTTGGTATCATGCATCAAGAGACCAAACAACAAAATAATCTGCTCACTCGCCACCAGGTGGTCAGGGGTGTGAATTGCAATCTGTCAAAATGACAGACGATCATTAGATTTTCAGTCACAGTTTCAAAAACAAACAACCTATAACGGAAAATATTACGATAATGTAACATCTGGTTTTGACATCAACAATTTTAATCTGCCTAGCTTACTCTGTTGCTAAACCATAGTGGTAATGCATCAGCTCAGGGCTGAAAGACATGTCCAGGGTAACATGGTCCTAGTTTGGACAGAGGAAACGTGACTGAAACTCCTTTGCTTGAGGCAGAAGCTAATTCCTAAACTAGAGGAAACTTTGTTTTGGTTCATCCAAAGCCTCCGATTTGTAGAAACTAAAGAAAAGATTTAACAAACAAGCACTATTTCCATCCTGCTATTAAATAATCATTGCAGTCTCTGCAAATCGTGGACCTACTAGCCTCTTTTGTTGAGCAAGCTAAAGCAATGTAGTTTCTGTTTGCTTTCTCACTCAGAACATCTAAAGGAACAGACAGTAAACAATACAGCTCAATATTGGGTACATACACTGCAATTACAGTGGCAGTAGCTGTGTGTAGCCTCAGGCCAAACTCTTCAACCATTCCATGTGTCTACGTCTGCAAGCTGAGTGTGTGCAAGCTCCCGATCCATAAATTTCCTCCTTTTTTGTGGGTCAGAATCAGCAAATTATATCTCCACTTTTGAAGTGAGGCGTCTCTGGCGGACGGAAGACGCCTGCTGTCAATAGCAACTGCTGCCGATCAAAAACACTTTCCATATCAGAGGGATCGATCAGCCGAGCGCGGAGGATGGACACCCTACCCAGTTACAACCAAACCGAGTGACGGGATAATGAGAATGACTCTGTGCCTGTTTGCTTTGTTTGTATTAGCGTCTCATGCTGTCGGGGTGGAATAAAGAGTCAACAGATTGTGAGCTGGTTTTTTTTTTTTTATATGATCTGGCACTGAGAACATCACATCTCCTAAGGGTGTTTATGCATTTTCACATAATGGGTCTAAAAGCTACAATAAAGACGCCAGACATCCTGGCACCCCAGTGATCAACTAGATCACATTAAAGGGTGATAAAAGTGAAGACAAAATCACATTTTTCTGGATCTTTGTGCGAGGATAGTTTCCTTTGATTGGCTCATTTTATGACATTCGAAAAAAAAATACCATGTCTTATTAGTTGAGAATGTTTACAGATGAGTCAAGATCGTGCCAATTCTCCTTTTCCCTTGTTCCATTAGCTTAGTGTCTTGACGCTCCGTCCAGAGGAATGCCTCAGAAAAAGCAGTTGAGAGATCTCTCTTTGTTGCTTGAATGGAGGGAAAAAATTCATGGCGGAGACAAAGACCACTGCAACGGTGCTCTCTAGGGTCATTTCTATTCCGTCAAAGCCGTTCCTCCTGATTGGCCCTCTTCACGGCTGAAAGTGTGCGCCAAGGCCCCATTGGGGGATGACCTGATGTGGGGGATTATCCCTGCTTTAGCAGGAATTTAAGCAGGACTGTGGCCGACCATTCAGACCTTAAAACATCCACCGGAGCACGGCCAACCCACCAGAGCAACTTTTTTAATTAACCACTTTCAGCGCCTCCCTTTAGCCACTTCCTCCCTCCTTCCCTAACCCCAATGGACAACATCTCAAGTCTTTTTCTTTTCCCCCTCTCGCACGCCTCTGCGCTCCCTTTGTTTTATTCAACAGACTTATAAACTAAAGGGAATTAGCGCCTTTCCTCATTAAGAATGGATACATAGAACAAGCGCGAGCTGAGGAATCTTAAGGTTTTAAATCACCAACCTGAAAACATTTCTAATGAGCTAGCACTAAATTCTTTAGAGATAAGGACTTCCATAGCTTCAGAACAAAGTCAAACGTTACACAAAATCTACTCTGAATGTTTGGATTTGTTTCCTGGTATTTGTTCATCACTAATAGATTTTAAAAAAACTTGTATATACTTGACCAAATGTGATTATATTATCTAACAATCCATCAGACCCAAGATACACCCAACATACATACAACCAACCAATGGTCTGCCCATATTGGATTATGGCGATTCCATTATTCTTGACGTAATTTCAATATTATTTTACCAGTCAATGAGAACATGGCCACGGATTACATTTGCCACAGCTTGTACTGTATGTATATGTTCATAAAGTTTTTCTTTTGTTAGACCAGAAAGGTACTTTTTGAGCAATGTATGGAGGGAAATTAGTGCCAAATTCCAAAGTCACGCTATGCAATTTTAGGACAGTCATTGTTGTCCCTAAATTGAAAAGTGTATTCTTTTGGTTATGTCACATTTTGCCATCGTTACTGTGCTTAATGTCTATGTGGTCGTGTTACGGGTGGCTGTCAGAGGAGGAGGATTTCCAGTCTGTCCAGCGGCGGTTCAGCACCCTGGACAGCGGCACGCTGAAATCCCGCTCAGCTGCTGCAGATTTAGATTAATCAGAGCTCGTCATCAGACAAGCTAAAAGATGGAGGCTGTCAGTACAGAGAGGGACGCCGAGCGGTACTGATGTCCCCAACTAGGCTGTGGAGTCACAGAGCGCGGTGAAGTAAATATAAACATAGTGTTCCTTTTGTGCAGGATTCTGCAGCTCTGTTAAAAGAGCCTTTTCGTTCTTTTTGAATCTTTATAGTTAGCATCCTCCTTAGTCGAGCGTCCTTAGTTTAATATAGAGCTTAGTTTATTACAATAATTCTTATTATAATAGTCTTTAGTTTAATAGAGTTCTTAGTTTAGTATAAATAACCTGTTTAAAAATAGTTAGTAGTAAAAATAGTGAATTAGAGTATAGTTTGTCCTGGGTCGTAGAATCATTCTCCCCAGCGTTTTGTGTTTGATTATCCTCCCTTTTTAGTTGAAGAGTGGGTTTTTGTTACTAATAACTCCTTTCTTTTCAGCAGTGCCTCTTCCTGCTTGTGTTTTCTCAGGGAGTGAATAATAAAACATTTTTGGTAATTCGTAAACCTCGTCTCTGGAGCACTTTTGTTAGATCCCTTTGTTTATTACTCCTAGACATTCCAAGGGGTCGTAACAGGTCGTTTTTGCCTAATTTTGTTGAAACAACTAAAAACCAAATACGAACGTCTCTAATGGTCACTCATAATCTAGACTTAAGTGTAGACTGAGTAAATGCTACCAGCAAGAAAACACCAACTGTGGTATGTGATACATCACAGTGTTAATATTTGAATATCATTTGGATTCATAAATATACCACCCAACTGAAAATTGACATGAGTAGCTTTTTCTTTGTTAGATACTGTATGTACAGTGAAGGTTGAAGGTCAACAGCAACTGCTGCGTTTTCCCCGATAACTCGTCTTACAGGAGGCTTTGGATGTAAGGACGAGTCAACAATCCTCCCGTAGTGGATAAAGAACTCCCAGTGAGAGCGCCTCCATGAGCCCTTCTGTGTCACAACTCGTTGCTTCATGGGGCTGCTTCTCTTGATCCAGATTAAAGCATTTTTGGACTTTAATGTCCTCACTTTGAGTCTTTGTGAATACATTATTTTGACATATATCTCATCATATCATGTATTTAATATATTTGCTCAAGAGAAACGATGTAAATTGATGAACAAAAACAAAAAAAGTAAGTACGCCTATTTGACAGCAGAGGCTAGAAGACGTTCTAGAATCGTTTTGTTTGACAAGAAATCAATAATAATGAGTGATCCTTTATTGTCCTCTTGGGGAAATGATTTCCCTGTTTTGAACCCACTAGGGAGCAGTGGGCTGCCACTTGAACGATGCCCAGGGGGGTCATTTAGAGTTCTGTATCTTGCCCAAGGGTACTTTGGCACGTACTCGGCTAGGGCCAGGAGTCTAACCCTGATCTCCCAATAAGTCGACGACCGCTCTTACATTCTGATATGTTATATACATATATACAGTGGTGTGAAAAACTATTTGCCCCCTTCCTGATTTCTTATTCTTTTGCATGTTTGTCACACAAAATGTTTCTGATCATCAAACACATTTAACTATTAGTCAAAGATAACACAAGTAAACACAAAATGCAGTTTTTAAATGATGGTTTTTATTATTTAGGGAGAAAAACAATCCAAACCTACATGGCCCTGTGTGAAAAAGTGATTGCCCCCTGAACCTAATAACTGGTTGGGCCACCCTTAGCAGCAATAACTGCAATCAAGCGTTTGCGATAACTTGTAACGAGTCTGTTCCAGCGCTCTGGAGGAATTTTGGCCCACTCATCTTTGCAGAATTGTTGTAATTCAGCTTTATTTGAGGGTTTTCTAGCATGAAGCGCCTTTTTAAGGTCATGCCACAACATCTCAATAGGATTCAGGTCAGGACTTTGACTAGGCCACTCCAAAGTCTTCATTTTGTTTTTCTTCAGCCATTCAGAGGTGGATTTGCTGGTGTGTTTTGGGTCATTGTCCTGCTGCAGCACCCAAGATGGCTTCAGCTTGAGTTGACGAACAGATGGCCTTCAGGACATTCTCCTTCAGGATTTTTTGGTAGACCGTAGAATTCATGGTTCCATCTATCACAGCAAGCCTTCCAGGTCCTGAAGCAGCAAAACATCCCCAGACCATCACACTACCACCACCATATTTTACTGTTGGTATGATGTTCTTTTTCTGAAATGCTGTTACTTTTACGCCAGATGTAACGGGACACCCACCTTCCAAAAAGTTCAACTTTTGTCTCGTCGGTCCACAAGGTATTTTCCCAAAAGTCTTGGCAATCATTGAGATGTTTTTTAGCAAAATTGAGACGAGCCTTAATGTTCTTTTTGCTTAAAAGTGGTTTGCGCCTTGGAAATCTGCCATGCAGGCCGTTTTTGCCCAGTCTCTTTCTTATGGTGGAGTCATGAACACTGACCTTGATTGAGGCCAGTGAGGCCTGCAGTTCTTTAGATGTTGTCCTGGGGTCTTTTGTGGCCTCTCGGATGAGTTGTCTCTGCGCTCTTGGGGTCATTTTGGTCGGCCGGCCACTCCTGGGAAGGTTCACCACTGTTCCGTGTTTTTGTAGATAATGGCTCTCACTGTGGTTCGCTGGAGTCCCGAAGCTTTAGAAATGGCTTTATAACCTTTACCAGACTGATAGATCTCAATGACTTTTGTTCTCATTTGTTCCTGAATTTCTTTGGATCTTGGCATGATGTCTAGCTGTTGAGGTGCTTTTGGTCTACTTCTCTGTGTCAGGTAGCGCCTATTTAAGTGATTTCTTGATTGAAACAGGTGTGGCAGTAATCAGGCCTGGGGGTGGCTACAGAAACTGAACTCAGGTGTGATAAACCACAGTTAAGTTATTTTTTAACAAGGGGGCAATCACTTTTTCACACAGGGCCATGTAGGTTTGGATCTTTTTTCTCCCTAAATAATAAAAACCATCATTTAAAAACTGCATTTTGTGTTTACTTGTGTTATCTTTGACTAATAGTTAAATGTGTTTGATGATCAGAAACATTTTGTGTGACAAACATGCAAAAGAAAGAAAATCAGAAAAGAATTCAGAATTCAAAAGAAATCAGGAAGGAGGCAAATAGTTTTTCACACCACTGTATATACATATGTATATATTTATATATACACATCATGTAATATTGTATCATATCATATAATGTTGCCTCATGTTTATCACTATATATAAGATATTGTAATCATCAGGTTTATATTCTGCTGCAGGGCCGATCTGAATTTGTTAGTGTGAGTGAGACATGAATTAAAGCGTCAAACATGCTTTACCTCTGGCGTTGTGTGTTTTTCAATCCCCGTTTTTAAAAAAAACTCCTATTAATCTATCAAACGTCTTTTCCAAAGCAGCGTTCCCAGGGATCTGGAGGTCTTACGTCAGATAAACCTTTAAGTTATACAGACTTTGATTCCACACACGAGGCCAGCGACAGAAAGCAACAAGTGAATCTGCTGAATATTACAATGTTTCACAGAGACGGACTGTATTTACAGTAAAGGAAGTGAGTGTGCTTCAGACGCTCCCCGCCACGAGCCTCTCCGCCTCCTTCAAAGCCTAGGCTGTGAGCTGTTTTTGCCGGAAACTTCAAAGCTCCCCTCCCACAAACGGCAGCGGAAAGGATGAGCGGCGAGTCCGAGGGTTGCGTGTTCTCGCGCTCCCTCACACACGTGTACGCTCTCCTCCTCCTCTCTGAGGGGAAAACACGAGCCTAACATCTCGACTTGCTTTCGCTCGGCTGTATCCTGCAGCCTTATTTTAGACGGATGCCTTCAAGTGATCCGACTCGCAACATTTTCTCATTCATTCAAGATAGCAGAGAAGGCAGTTTTCCTCCCCAGGTAATTTGGTAGTGATTTTTTTTTCGTGCCACTTGGCAGCATAAAGACCTGGTGCCAACCGACTGCCGGGTAGTAAAAGCACATGGGTGCAAATTGCCGTCAAGCAGCTGTAACACCGCCACATGTTTTCCCCGTCCGCCTTCACAACTGCTTCTAAATCAAAAAGAATAAGAAAAATACAAAGTCCTGAATGCAATTACCGACGTCTACAACAGGTGGACAGGTCTGTCACACAGTTCAGTCATTTTTCTCACTTTAGGCATTCCAAACGGGCACCTTTTCATTTAGCAACCCGTCTATGATATATTTAAATGGATTCTGGTCGATGGACGCAGCGCACAGCCAAATGTTCCTTTGACGGTTCACACTGTGAAATTCCTTATTGGCTCATCTCATTACATTCATGCCAATCGGCAATTAGACTCTCCTCCCCCAAAGGCCCTCGAGGACGTTTTGAATTCATTCTCGCACATTAAAGCTGTTTAAATTGATTTGAATTCTTCCTGCTTGTCACATACTGCTGTTTGCTGATGAATTAATGCCTCTAACTGAAATGGTCTGACTTTTTTTTTTTCAAACGGCTTCCCAGGTATGAATTCCGAGATTCGGCTAGGCTTCCTGAAGATTTGCGGCCAATTCATTTAGGAATGATGGACGTCTCACCCTTCGAAGAGGTTGCAGGACTCAACGCAGGCACGGCCTCGCTTGAAGAATCGGCAGGAGAGGCACTGATCCGGACCCGGACCCCAACATCCTTCATCAGAACACATCCGATCGCACACCATCCGCTGCAGAACTGCGAGGAGAAAAAGAGAAATGTCAAACTAAGACTATTCGATGTGGACAGAAAGTGGCGCCGGAGACTATTTTGGTCAAATCTTGCAAACAGCACCATACTTAATCTGACTTAATACTAAAACATGCAATGCTACCATTCTAATTATGTGTTATAAAGGAATTGTGGCTACCGCAAAACCAAATAGTAGCAGAATAGCTGTAAAAATGACGGATTGGTTAGCCGTAGCATCCATCTTGACTTGTCTTGATTCCAATAGTGCTTCCGTTGTAGATGTGAGTGCATTGAAGACTTTATGGAAGTTTTAATAAAATCTGTCAAGTAGTTCATGAGAAATTTGGCAAAGGTTGACAAAATTGAAAAGGCTGTTAGCATGATCAGTTAGCATTTGGGGTTATTTGATGATGACTCAGCTACTTCTACATCAAATTTGAATAATAAATACAGAGTAATAAAATGTATATATAACACACTTTACATTATAAAAAACTCAAGGTGCTATAGTTTAAATAAAAAAGACATTAAGCTGGTGCAAAAGATAAAAGAATGGATTATTTAAAACACAATATTTATAAGAATAGGATCTAAAGCCAAAAAGCTCTGCCAAAAGGAAATGTTTTAAAACTTTAGGTCAATATCTGGGTTTGTCATTTCTGTGTTTGTTAATGTTGATTAGCTTTGGTGACCATTTTTGTACGATTATTTTCTGAGAGTTTTATTAAAATCCATCAAGTTATGAGATTTTGCTAAAAGCCAAAAAAATGTTGACCGTAAAATAACGCTAAAGTTTTAAGCAAAGTCATGGAACAATATGTCATTCTTGACGATCGTGTTTCAGATTTCTTTTAGCTACTTTGACTCCAAAATTTAGCCTGAGGTTTACTGGGTTCAAGTAGTTTTTGTTTTTTCATGGGTCTACTGGCAGCCATCTTGAATTAGTTTGAGTTTAAAAGTTAGTTAGTTGTAAACGGATGAGTAATGAAGGCTTTCTGTATGTTATGCATTTAAACTTAAACTATCTAGTGGTTGTCTTTAAAAGTTAATGCTAAAGCTTTAAGCAAAGGTATGGATCAATATGTTGAGCTCAAAGTGTGTGTTGGAGATTACTTTTAACTACTATGAGACTCCAAATTTTAGCTTATTATCTATAAAGTTTTTGTGTTTCCTATGGTCAACTGGCAGCCATCTTGGTTTGAATTTAAAAGTTAATCAGTTGCAGACAGATGTGTAAAGAAAGCTTTTTAAAAGTGTTTATGAGTTGTTATGCTAGCATCTCTTACCAAAAAGAAGTATACTTCGAGTATATTTTTAAGTATACTTGAGTATAGAAAAGTACATTTCCCCAAGTATACTTTTAGTCTCCAAGTAGTTTACTAAGAAGTATACTCCTTGGGAATAAATTGGGCCGCTTTAAGTATACTTCTAGTAAACTTTTAAGTATACTTCTAGTAAACTTTTAAGTATACTTCTAGTAAACTTTTCAAGCAAACTTCTAGTAAACTTTTAAAGTATACTTCTAGTAAACTTTTTAGCATACTTCTAGTTAATTTTTAAGTATACTTCTAGTAAACTTTTTAAGTATACTTCTAGTAAACTTTTTAAGTATACTTAAAGTTTACTAGAAGTATACTTAAAAGTTTACTAGAAGTATACTTAAAGCGGCCCAATTTAGTCCCAAGGAGTATACTTCTTAGTAAACTACTTGGAGACTAAAAGTACACTTGGGGAAATGTACTTTTCTATACTCAAGTATACTTAATAAAATATACTCGAAGTATACTTCTTTTTGGTAAGAGATACCAAAAGAGGAGACTCCATCAGTTAATGTCAAAGTTTTAGGCAAAGATATAATGGAACAAAAGTTGTGCTTGGAGGTTGTGTTGTCAATGATTTTACCTACTATGTTAAATTTCAGTTCAAAGTTTACTGGCTTTAAGTTTAAGTTTCAGTTTTTATGTTTTCTATGGTAAACCAGCAGCCATCTTGAATTGGTTTGAGTTTAAATGTTAATCAGTTGTAGATGGATGAGTAATGAAGACTTTCTGAAAGTTTCAATAAAACTTATCGAGTAGTTTATGAGTAATTATGCTAACAGGCAAAAAGGGTTGACTTTAAAAGTTAATAATAAAGTTTAACGCAAATATACAATATGTTGAGCTTAGAGTACATGTTGGGGATTACTTTTAGCTATTAACATTTACTTTAATATCTATTAAATTGACTGAGTTTAAGCAGTGTTTGTGTTATCTATGGTCAACTGGCAGCCATCTTGAATGGGTTTGAGTTTAAAAGTTGTAGACGGATGAGTAACGAAGGCTTTGTGAGAGTTGTTTACAAGTTATTATGCTAGCAGACAAAAATAGTCAACTCCAACAGCTAATGTCAAAGTTTTAGGCAAAGATGTGGAACAATATGTTGAGCTTGGAAGTTGTGTTGCTGATGACTTTTAGCTAGTATGACTTCTAATTTTAGCTTATAAAGTTGACTCAGTTTAAGCAGTTGTGTTTTCTATATGGTCAACTGTCAGCCATCTTGAATAGGTTTGAGTTTAAAAGTTAAGCAGTTGTAGACTGATTTGTAATTAAGGTTTTCTGAAAGTTTATGCTAACAGACAGAAAAGGGTCAACTCCAACAGGTAATGTCAAAGTTTTAGTCAAAGATGTGGACCAATACGTTGAGCTTTGAGTCCCTGTTAGCTTAGCCACTAGCACACCAAATTCTAGCTCAGTAACTGGAAGACTGACTAGGCTGCAACCATGTTTTTTGTTTGCTAACATTGTTTAGGTGTTCTTGAAACATTTTGGTAGATTCCAAATCCAAAATAGAAGTATGTGTAATGATCACTAAAAGTTTCATTCAAATACATCCAGTGGTTGGTGAGATATTTTACTCACACACACAAAATGGCAAAAACATTATCACCAAACTTTCAACTTTCGGAGGCGGATGATAAAAATAAAGTAGCTTCAGGCAAATTGAGCCTATTGGTATCGCACAGCGTCCTCGTTTGATTGAAAGCTTCCCAGCTGTAACATTGGTATTCTAAACCCCTCCGCCATCAAACAGAAACCCAAACCAGAACCCCGGCCCCCTTTTCCCCAGTCGAACCACAACAATCAATGCCGTTCATCAGACTTCGCCGTCCCCTCCATCCGATGAGTGACACACATACCCAGGAGAGCTGCCTGCTGGGGGCCGGCCCCTCTGTCAACAGCAGAGCAGTCGATGGTAGACAGTAGGTTGAGCCTAATGAAGAGGCCTGTATTAGCTCGAATTGATCGATCTCTAACAGACACACACACACACACGCTGCACTCATTATCCGGCTAATGATATCAACCGCAGCGTAGTAAAGCCAAGAACAACTCTGGCAGCTCCTGCTGCAGCGAGCTGCACTGGAAAACACACACATGACACGTTGTCGGAGTGGAACAAACACTGCAAACTGAATTAGCTACAACAGCCATAAAATACATGTCGGGGTTGGACTATTCATTGTTCCACCTGGTCTCCGGCTGCAGCTCTGGCCGTGAGTTTAACCCACCTCAGTGCATTCATGTCACCAGGGAGCTGAATAAGGGCTTTCATGGCCAAGTAGTGAGAGATGAACGTGATACTGTTGCCGTGGAAACGAGCATGTCGGTGAGTATGACTGGGGCAGAGCTGGATTTGCAGAGATACGAGAAGAATCAAAGTTTGGAATTAATTATGAGCCAAAAAAGAAAGGAGTAATGGATGTTTGGTCGCCGCTGCGCTACGACAGGAAATGCTTCCGTGTGTAGGTTAAAGTTTCACGTCCAACTCGAGGAGGAATTTCTCAAAACTGCAGGAGTTTATTAAACAAAATCTTTCACTAAAACGTTCAAATATGCATCTAATTAGCCTGTGTTTTCCACGTAGAGGATGCTCAGTCATACTGATTCTAAAGGCTGTGCACCGTCAGAGCCACAAGTGGCCATATTTCAAAATAACATCGTGAGCGTGAACCGCTGATGGTTCGTTAATTTTTCAGATCACTCGAGACGAGGAGAGAAAGTGGCAGCTATTTTTCAGCTCTTTCAAAATAAAATTCTGTTGTGTAAAACTGTCAAACAGAGAGGAAACAGTATGACATTTTGCAGCATGATTTTTTAAAACTTGTTTAAAAAAAAACTTGCATAAAAAAACAGTGCACAAACAACAGAACTATGCAGCTGTTTCAAAGTGTCACTACTGTAGTAGTAGTACTACACATGCATGAGCTTGATCTCTAACCATTATTAAGCAGAATGATTATAGTCTGCAGGACAAAAACATAATGCACACAGCATTAGGCTTGCTGTGTTTTAAGACTCAAATTTATTCAACTCTTTAAAGTAAAAAGCATCATAACTAGGGGTGAGCCGAATGCTCGTTTCAGACGAGTATTCGGTACGGATAATGCATTTTTGACGAGTCCGAGCCGAATCCGAATAAAACGCATCATTATTCGTGATCGTGCTGAAGGAAATCATCAACTGACTGTGTTCACGCTCTGTGAGTGGCCAGTCACACAGAGCGCCCCGCACCCGTCAGCTGTGGAGAGGAGGAGGAGGAGGAGGCGGGGAGGGCGTTCATCCAGGCCCTCATCAGGCCCAAAAGTAACCCGCTCCGGCTCCGCCACCCGGACCTCTCCCGTGCCCCATAACCGCTAGTTCTGCTCGGTCAGAACAGCTGTACGCGCAGACCGCCAGGAGCGGCGGCGGGGAAACTAGCGGTTCTTCGAGTAGACGGAAAGTCCGCGGGGTGGAGGAGAAGGAGGCTCCGCGTCAACCTGGACGCTCTGGTGACCCGATCGTTTCCTGGTGGACCAGCGACAGTCCAGACTTTTAAAATTCATACTTTGATCTGCCTGGTCCATAAAACCAGTAGATCAGCGGGTCTACCGACACTGGGTCGGATCGTCATCATTTTGCTTTGTTCCTGTGTGATGATGCGCATTTGGCAAAAAAGTCTGCGTAAAACCGGTCTGAGACCCATTGGCTGAAGGACGAAGGTCCCGTTATCTGCCACCTGTCACGCGTCAGGTGAACTCAGCCGTGCTCGCGCGCCTGTCATTCATAAAGTGAATAGGAGCGCGCGCCGTGTTTCCCAGCTGCGTGACTGACAGCTTAAAATTCACCAGATCATCAACACTAAAACACATTGATCTGGCAGTGACTTTATCAGATTCGTCTTTACAGCTGTTTTCAGAGACTCACATTAATTCTAACGTTTAAAAAGACCCACAGGTAGTTTAACTAAAACATGATGAAGAGCCCTGCATCCTGTAACATGGATAATAAAATAAACAGGAGAGAAATAAAGTCATTTTAAGGCAGATTTAATCCATTACAGATAAATTGTACAATCACTTTTTGACAGGTGAAAAAAAATCAGTTTGAAGTGATTTGATTTAGTTTAAAAAAAGACAGTTAATCAGGTCACCTGTAAACTAAATCTAATCCTTTATTGTCAGGTGACCAGATGAGAAGGTTTCTACAATAAAACTATTAAAACAGAGTGAGCCTTAGTAAACAGCTGCAGTCCTGACAGATCAATATGTTTTAGTGTTAAAAATGTTTGATTGGACCAAATTCAACCTCCTACCTTTATCAGACATCAATGAGCTCAGAGTTCATCTGGTCTGGTGAATGTTGGGGGGTTTGTGACTCTGGTCTGGGAGGTTCTGACAGGTCTTAGGATTTGATGTTAGGCTGGTAACTAGCCCCCCCCCCCCC